>JAUPMG010047408.1:0-14025 GCA_031762675.1 Pachysandra terminalis | reverse complement strand
TAGTTACCGCAGGATACAACCAGGTTGCTGGGTCGATCCCTGATGATAAATAAAGTAGGACTGCATTTTAGGCACCCGTGTAGTTGTGTGCTTAAGTCATCGTGGTGATGATTTGATTGATACCATGCATTGCATCACAAAGAAATTTTACCACATGCATAGCACATTTGGATTCCTATGTATCTTATGTGTTGTCTAGATCTTGACCGTTAACTTATAAAACTTTGAATCCAAATCCTACTAAGCAAGTTAGCTTATGCCTTAGTGCCAACATTTTTCAGGTAATATAGTGCAGCCCACGTACGAGGAGATCGAACCCGTGGAGGAGAGCCCGTACGAGGAGGAGGACGCTTATTATTCTGCTCAGTGATTGTTGTGGTGTTGGGATGTATGTTTGGTTTCATTTTGAAAATCAGTCTAGTGTAAACAAGATTTCTTTGTATGTAATCCGTTTTCTTTTGACTGACATACATACATATATAAACAAAAAAATTTGACTTTTGACCTAGGACTGTTTTGATTCGTTTTCCGCTGTAAATCTCTATAACTATGTAATTAGTTCATTTTAAGTTATCATTTTGGGGGTAACTAATGTTTTATAATGACCACCACTCTCCTACCGAGGAAGTGAAGGTCACTTCTCTGGTTCCCTTTTTGACTAAGTCTATCGGGTTCGGGACGTGACAATTAGCCTTTCTAGATTTGGCCGAGCAAATAGGAGTTTTGGGGGAAACTCATGTAAGTGACCCCAAAACCCCTCCTAGAGCTCATCACCATCATTTTACACATGCTTGAGTATTAAAGGAGGTAGTTGTGATGTGTTAACCCTTGTTTTGGATGCAAATGTGATATTTTCTTACATTCCTTCCATGGTTTGCACATACAAACTGCCAAATATGGATCTTTTGCCTTAAATGCATTTTTGTGATGAAGAGTATAAGTTTAGAAGTTTTCTTATGCTTATTGTGTAATTTGGGGCATGTATGTACTTTATTTGGACTTGTCTCATATTTATATTTAGTTTATGCTCTTCTCATTTTCCTATTTGACTCGATAACTATAGAGTGATTACATGTAGCTCTGTGTACTATGGTACCTTATAGAGTATAATCATGGGATTGTGCCCGTGTGATTGCTTTTTTGAATATATGCCTGTGACTCATTGGGTGAATACATTAATTTAAGGATTTGAATGTTATGAGATGCATATGGACCAACTTACTGTGAGAGCTCTGTCTAACACCCAGTGTGATACCTAGGTTAGACTGTCATATGAGATGATTAGACTTGTTGGCCTTGTTTTCCTATGAGAGGACTATGATGTTTTCACCCAAGCTGAGAGAGAACCCTTGGGGGTATTCCTCTGCAGATTTGTGGTAAGGTGATTTCCTAAGGATCGGCACATTGGTGCAACTTGGAGAATAGCGAATCACAGTTATACCTACTGTTGGAATGTGAATAAGTATGATTCCCTGAGGGCCTACTCACATTGGTAAAAACCTCGGAGTTTTACCCATGATAAAAAATAAGTAGGGGGATTGTACCTCCTTGGTTGAAAACCCATAAAACTATGATGTACACATAGAATAATCCTATCCTTTAGCCGTAAATACGGGGATGAAGTCACATTGGTGGGACATCCTGGATAGTCGTATTGGATCATGAGGGAACTTACCCTATTTCAATTGTCCATACAACACACTTCATTTTGCATTGCATGTTCTTGTTAATATTATTTTGAGAGTCTTGTGTATGATGCACTTGGGCCTAATTCCCATATAGATTTAGGCATATGGCTACTGAGATGTTGACCTTTGAGGTTATACCTAGTGAGAATGGGAAAGAACAATAGTTGGTATGAATTCTATAGTTATTCACTTACTCATCACCGCTAGCACATATGCTATGCTTATCACGTATCTTACACTTATTGCACTTTTCTCATAATGTTGGAGCATGAGCAAATACACTTCATTGAAGGATTACTCATTCTGGCTTTCAGCTTATGTTGGTTGATTTATACCTTTCAGGTAGAAGAACTTGGTCACGAAGAGAGAGACTGGATTGGGTACCGCACTCTGGTAGAAATCTAATATTGGTCTAGAATTAGACTTTTCTTTTTTAGACTTCATCAGATTTAGAATTGGTTATAGTAGTTACTTATATCTTACTAGAACTGTTTTAGTCTTCCGCTTATGTTTTGACCATTGTTATCCACTCCCATAGAGATATGGGATGAGAGTTGCGAATAAATAAAAAATCTCAGAAATTGGGATGTTCTGGTTGGTTCGTGACAATCTATCTTAAGTAGAATTTCAAAATATACTATTAATTTCAAAATGATTCTCCCTGAATGGGCTTTTCGAAATGTACTTATCTAACAATATTCAGAATTCCAATTTACACAATCTTTGGATGTGTAATTACATAATTGACCTTACCACATGTCATATTAAAATTGAATTAAATCAATTTCCAAATTTGCTCATCATCATTAGCCCCCTGCGTTTAGAATGCGATGGTTATCCACATTATAAATGCACTATTACATAAGAGACAATTTCTTGATAATCACATAACATATATGTTTATGTTAAAATCTCAAATATTTGCTTGATTAATTTGAAGGTTTTCCTTGAAATAAATTCTGGTCTAAATCTCTCTCTCTCTCTCTCTCTCTATATATATATATATATGTATTAATTCCCGAAATAAGAGAATAACTGAAATAGAACACTTCGAAGGTGAAACTTCCAATGAATATTGGTTTAAGGTTTATCTCAAGTAGTTCCTTAAAATTACTTTGTTTAAGGTCTCTTCCAAGTGGATCCTTAAAATCCTTGGTCTGAGATCCATCTTATGTAGTCTCAGAATGTTAAATGTTTTGAAGATTATATTGATTCAAGATAATTCTCCCACCATAGGTGGGCACTCGAAACCATGATACTTGTCTGAAGTCCATCTCAAGTAGATCTTCAGAATTCTTTGCCTAAGGTCCATCTCAAGTAGATCATTAGAATACTTATCTGATTTGAGATAATACTACTAACATATATGGCAAAATGTTCCAACATATGTGGGCACTCGAATATCTGAGGTCCATCTCAAGTAGATACTCAGAATATTTATTTGATTCGAGATAATTCTCCCAACATATGTGGCAAGATACTCCAATACATGTGGGTGCTCGAATGTCTGATGTCCATCTCAAGTAGATCCTCATAATATTGATGTATTTCGAATTAATTCTTCCAAAAGATGTGAGTGAATACTCTCAACAAATGTAGACATTCGAATGTTTTCCCAAATCTCAAAATGGGCCTTCGAAATATGTAATTCCTATTATATGATGCCAAGTGGCATATTCTAATTGAATCAATTCGATTTTGAAATCAAATATCATCATTGGCCTCCTGTATCAACCATATGCTGAGACGTGTTGTAAACGCATCATTAGGAGACAAGCGCATGAAATGCACTATGGGCGCTACAGTAAACTGTCACTGCGCCCTTTCGCGTTTAGACCTTAGTGCATTAAATACCATGCTGATGTGTCATTCGGGTATTGTTCAGCGTATGCAATGCTTGGAAACCCGAGAAAATAGCGTTTGGGATTCCTATATTGCTAATCATTTCAAAATTTAAATGTGTATAAGAAAGAAAATCTGTAAAGATCAACTTACTTTGATTAGATTCTGCTTTCCTTCTTCTTTGGCTTCTTCAAGCTTTTAAATCTTGAAATCCTTAGACTTCTTATTCTTTTTGTTTCCAAAATGTCTCCTAACAGAAAGCCCACTAAGAAACAAAATGCTCTTGCTTTCCAACCTTTCGAGGAGCCTTCAAATGATTGCATAGAGGTTGGTGATGAGTTATCTTGGGATCCTTCTAATGGTTGGATTCCTTCTTCCAAGAATGATTCAGACCTGCTATCTCTTTGTCTAGACTGTAAAGCAATCAAGGATAATCTTAGTCATTTCCGGTTAATTCCTTAGTTTAGGGATGCTCAGACTGATTTTCCCCTTTCTACTGTTTGTTTCAAATCTCATTTTGGTATGATAGTGGCTTGGGGTTCTTGATGTAGGAGTACCATTTCGACTCCTGTTTATAAGAACACACTGAAGAGTGCTGGCATTTATAATGTTGTTCGAGCTTCGATGTCACAGATTTCTCGGGATAAGGAAGGGTTGAAGTCTTTCCTTCATCGTTGGAATCTGCAAACTCATACTTTCATAACAACCTTTGGAGAAATTACTCCAACTCTTGAAGATGTCCAGGCTTTGCATAGCTTACCCGTTGTTGGTGATATTGATCTTGGTGACTTATCCTTATCTCGTGAAGAACTCGAGATCGAGAAAGCCTTGATTGAAGGTTTAGAGTCTTCAATACAAAAGGCTACTTTGAAGAAAACTCGTTCATCTTCTAGAAATAAGGGTTCTCAAAATAATATAGTGGGGTGGATTCGCTATTTTTGGCGAGAAGAACATGTCAAGGGTAAATCGAATATTCTTTCCATAGTAATGGGTATGGGTGGAAATATCCCTATTTATTTCGAAGCTTTCCATTCTCTCTGGCTTTCCCATTTCATTCTTCTCAACTTTCCTTCTGACAAAATTCATAAAAAAGTTCCCATTGGCTATTAAGTTAGCTTAGGGTTTCGAAGTTCCGTTAGCTTCCTTTTTCCTTGGTAACCTGTATGAGAGTCTCAATCTTTTTGTTGTTGATCAAGCTCGGTCAAGAGGTGCTCGAGTGATCGAATCAGTTCTTGACACTGCTTTTCTTCAAGTTTTTTTTGGGAGCGTTACCCGAAATACACTCCAGTTAAGATTTTCCCAAATACTGTGATTTTGGATACCAATATTACCAATGCCCGCTCCGTTTTCTAGGATGATCACTCTCCTAACAATGATGTTATCCTGGTGGATGTTCTGGATAAAGAGAGTGAGTTTTTTATACAAACCTTATCTTCGAAGGATCGGTTTTACTAATTACTCAGTTCTTTTGAATGTCAAGGATTCCTTCATTCCGGTTTCGAATTTCCATCTTCAGTCGAAATTCTTCAAGGTTTACTTGGTAATCATTCATTATGGTTATGTCCTCGGGATGGTTGAAGGTAACTTCGCAAGTGCCTTCCATTATAATCCTTACAGAGTTTTAAGACAATTTGGGCTGGATCAGACTGTGCCCAAAATAATTCCCACTACAGTTCCTTCTCCTCGAGATGTAGGCAGACGATTCGTTATCTCAGAAGCTTTAGAATGCAGTTGGGCTTTTGATAATTTTATCATTGCAGTTTCTTCGAGGTTGGTCGGATCGTCTAAGTCTTGGGACGAATTTTGGCAGCTTCTGTTATTTGAATTTGACAAATTCCCAAAGGATGAAACTGTCTTTTAAACAGACAATAATCCTTCGAGATACAAGACTCAAATCTTTTTCGAAGAAGAGTAATACGAGTGCTCCCTTGAAGGGTATCTTCATTCCTTCTCCTTATATATTTTATCCTGATTCTTCCATCCGAGAATTTGCTTCAAGTTCTCATGAGAATATTTCCCAAGATGGAGAAGGAATCGAGAAGTTGACTCGGTCTTCCAAACGAAAATCTTCTGGTGAGAAAGCTTCGGGGAGCAAGAGTTCATCTCCAGCTGCTTCTCATCTAAAGACTTCTAGCAACCCGACTTCGAAAGATAGCGCTTCTTTAATTTTTGATAAAGTTTCTGGGAAGAAGCCACGAACTGTAAGTACAAAATTTTATAACTTCATCCCCGATTTCCTCTGATTTTGCCAACTTGTGGATAATGATTGTCAATACCATCAGGCTATTCAAAAGAAGAAACCACCTCCTGCTCCTCTTGCTACAATGTTACCTAAAGGAAAAGGCACTTCTTCTACTAATTCATCCTCACCGGGTAATTCTCGAAATTTCTGTTTTGGGTCTTCTATATTTCGAACACTCATGCTTATTGTTGTGATTTTTAGCCAAACTTGAGAAAGGAAAGAAGAGAGAAGAGCTTGTGGGTGCAAGGACAAAACTTTTTCGAACGCTGAAGTAGGAAAGCATTCTTCGAAAGGAAATGCTTTCACTTTGGTAATAAACTCTTTCGATTTTTTTTTATATGATTTTGAAGTTCAATTGCCTGGAGGAACTTGCCAAGACGCAGCAAGATGTTCCTCTAGAAATTGTTTAACAACATACTCCTGCTTATCTTGAGAAACGTAAGCTTGAGCTCGAAATGGTTGTAACCAGGCTGCAGGTTGAAAGCGGGTTAGCCAACATTGGTCTTCCTCTTACAAGGAGCATGCCATATGATTCTTTGTTAAATGAATTGGCTATTCATAATGCTAAGAAGTAAATGGCTAAGAAAGCCCAGGATGAAGGACAAATGTCAGCTCAAGAGCAGGTGCCAATTTAGGAGCAGATGCTAGCTCAAGAAAAAGTGGAACCTTCAAAATCTTCAATTAGGGTCTTAGACTCTGAAGAAAGTGGTGAAGAAGAAGAATAAGATTCTGAAACTGGGGAGGAAGGATTAGAAGAAGAGCAAAAAGAAGGAGAAGAAGAGAGTGGAGAAGCGGACATAGAGGAAGAAGAAAAAGAGGATGAAGAACAACATATTTCTGATGATGCTCAAGTTCAAGAGGAAGAACAGTATGTTCCCGATGATGCTCAAACTAATGAAGAACATGAACAAAGTTTACCTCTCATTTCGAATCCTCTTCCAATAGCCCCCTCTTCTTCATCTATTACCAAGATTCTGGCTGCTGTTACTTCTTCTCACCCTACCATTCATGTCATTGATGTTGACAGTGATCAACTACCTCTTACTCAAAGCATCCAAGATTCCGGCTGCTGTTACTTCTTCTCATCCTACTTGGTTGGTGAATGTTGTGCCTGTGAGGATTGATTGGACCTATCAAATCTAGCCCTCAAGTGTGGAATGGATATGGAGTGATAATAGACTACATACTTCGAGGGTGCTCCCTTGGAATATTTCCTTGTATTTGACATCATGAACACTTCTTGGCATATTCGAATGCGTCCTCCATCATAGAAGGCAAATAATATCCCATATCACGAAGTTGCTCATACAATTTTCTTTTTCCTTGATGAGCTCCACATTCTGCTTCTTGTGGATCAAGACACCTAAGTAACTTGTTATCTATATTTATTCGAAATAATTGACCTTCTTGAAAGCGAAAACGTATAGCTTTTCTTCGAATTCTATGATCTTCATATGCATTATTAGGTAGAAAACCATCCCTAAAAAATTGAATGAAGGTTATTTTCCAATTTTCTTCTTCTGCAAAGATATGACATACCTCCATGATATCAGGGATGCTTTGACATCCAACGTAACTTTTCTGTAATTTCGAAGAATCCAAAGAAAAAGTTGGCCAGTAAACTCCAAATCTTTGCAATCTTCTGTACAAAGGAGTGGAATCTGAAATTCCACAGGTCTTCTCATGCATATCATTGAGGATATGTTGTGTTTCTTCATTTCCAATGCATCGAAGTAATATATCGTTCGAGATTTTGAAATAAAGAATAAGACCATCTTCAACAATATTTGCCAATTTTCGAATAGGGATTTCGAAGATTGTAGTTAAATGTTGAAGTTGGTGCAATATAGCATGCCTCCAATCAGTTGAAGGTATATCTTCCTGCTTAATTTCTGGATCCAAAGTTGCTGGTAGGATCTTCTGGATAACTTCAATTTGTTGAGAATCTTCATTCCAACTCAATCTACTTTCAATATTAACAAAGATATCTTCTTGGTGATTCTTTGCTCTTGGTATGTGCATCAAAACACATTCAACAAATTTACTCATTAATACTCAAATTGATGTTGTGTATGGCACCAACTCCTGTTCCTTGACTGCAGAATCCACATTTATCTGAGAGATAATGACTTTCGAATCTCCAAATACTCTCAGCCTTTGCATACCAATCTGTTTTTCCATGATTAACCCAATAAGTAGAGCTTCATAATCTGCTCTATTATTGAAACATACGAAATCCAGCCTGAATGAGTAATATAGATGTTGACCATCACTTGAAGTGAGTTCTATCCCCGCTCCTCCTCCATTCGAATTTGATGATCCATCAAATTTCATCCGCCATTCTTGGTCTTCTACAGAGGCAACTTCGAACTCAGGTAATTCTTCATCTTGCACTTTCGAGAAATCAACAAGTAAATTAGCTACTGCTTGTCCTTTGATACCCTTGGGAGTTTCGCAAGCAATATCGAATTCTGATAATTGCGACAACCATATTGTATACCTTCTAAGCAACACATGTCATGATAACAAATATCTGATAGGATTCGAGTGAGTAACTAGAACCGTTGGACATGCTAAGAGATGGTGTCTCAACTTTCTAGTCACATGATACAAGGCAAGGCAGAACTTGTCTACTTGAGAATATTTTACTTCTGCTCCTCGCAAGAGTCCACTGATATAGTATACATGCTTTTCGATTCCTTGATCATCCTCTTGTGCTAACAATCCTCCAATAGCATAATCAGAAGTGACCAAATACATTCGAAGTGGTTTTCTTGGAATTGGTGCAACCATAGTATGAGGATGCTTTAAAAGGTTCTTTATATTTTTGAAGGCTTGTTAACATTCTGAAGTCCATATGAATTCTGCTTCTTTTCGAAGTAACACTAAGAAAGGGGATATATATATGCTGAGAGGCATGGAACAAACCTTCGAATGTATGAAACTCTCCCAAGAAAATACTTCAATTGTTTTTGGTTTGTGGGGGGAGTCATTTCGAGAATTGCTTTTGACTTTGTAGGATCTAAGTCTATTCATTGTCTATGAACAACAAAACCAAGGAATTTGCCAGCAGTAACCCTAAAAGCACAATTGACAGGATTCATCCTATACTTGTAATCTCTGCAACGCTCTACAATACTTCAAGATGTTGAGAACGCTCTTTGTATTTCACAATAATGTCATCCATATAATCATCCACTTATTTATGCATCATATCATGAAAGATAGTGGTCATTGCTCGTTGATAGGTTGCTCCAGCATTCTTCACTCCAAAAAGGCATCGCTGTATAATGAAAATTACATAGAGGAGTTCAAAATATTGTATGTTGGGCGTTCATATGGTGCATCTTGATCTGCTTATAACCATTATAACCATCAATGAAAGAAAAAATTTCATGTCCTGCTGTAGCATCAATAAGAAGATCCATGTTAGGTAATGGAAATTCATCCTTAAGACTTGCTTCGTTGAGATCTCAAAGTCGACGCAGAATCAGATTTGTTCATTCTTTTTCTTCACAGGCACAACATTCGCCAACCAAGTAGGATGTTGTATTGGTTTAATGAAACTAGCTTTCAAAAGCTTTTCTATTTCGACCTTGATTTGCAATTCTATTTCAGGCTTGAAGGTTTGAAAAGACTGCTTAACAGGCTTCATGTCAGAGGATAAATGCAACCTATGTGTGACTAATTGAGGATCTAATCCACACATATTATTGTAGCACCAAACAAAAACAACTTTATTAGCTTTCAATAAAGTTACAAGATTTGCCTTCTCTTTATGAGATAGGCTAGCATTAATGAAAGTTATTTTTTTTCTCTTCCCCTGGTTCTGACAAATTAACTTCTTCCAAGGTTTCGAGAACAAAATTTTTCACACCGTCTTCAAGTTGCTCTGGTGCTTCTTGCAAATCATGTTGTATTTTGAATATCTCAGCAATAGATGGGATGTCGACACTATCCTCATCAATTGGAATTTCTACACGGTAAGGTTCAGACTCTTTAATTGTTATTCCCTTCAAAACAGCTTTCGAAAGAGGATCTTCCTTTCCTTGATGATTTGATTCAGACCATAGGCGATATATGATTCAGCCCTTGGGTGTGACAACTCGAGTGCAACGAGCTTTCGATGCAGTCTGTTCAACAGTTATTTTAGACATAGCTTGCCTTTTCTTACTTCTTTGTTTTGTTTTTCTTGCTCTTTCTTATTTTCTTATTTGACCTTCCTCTTCGAAGGTCCAGATTCAAATAAAGGCATATCGAGATTAGCCTGGAGTGCTGACCATGCTGGAAGAGATATCCCTCGAGGAAGAGAAACTTGGCATTCGCCAGCTAGTGTAAGTTCATCATACTCGACAGCATCCGCTACATGAACTTTGAGCTGGTCGAATGGACAAGGATCAACAACAAGCCGCACCATCTTACCATTTTCGAATTCCTTTACAACATTGATGATACATCGAAGGAACAAGCTTGCATCTATGGATCCAGGGCTGTCCCAATAGAAAATGATATGTTGGCTCGCTGCCCAACACATGGAACAAAGTTGGATATCTGTATGGTCCAACTTGTAGTTCGAGGGGCACATGACCTAGAGCATATTGGCTTCGAGCATTGAAACCATAAATCTTCAGTGCTTGAGGGATCACCCTTTCGGGTGATACATTGCCTTCAAATTGTCTATTGGAATAATATTCAGAGAAGATCCCGCATCTACTAGAGATCTTCGAATATCCACGCCCTGTAAAGCTGAATTCAATATAGGGCTCTCCCATGGTTCTCATATGAAACCATCATGTCTTCAGGTCCAAAAGTTATTAGACCTTCCTCTGAGATAGCAGTGGCACATTCCTCCTCTACTTCTCGCAATGACAGCCTCTGAGCATACGCTCGAATGACTATTTGTTCAAACTTCGAAAAGCCTATTTCTTTCATGCTCTCCTAGAGTCTTTGATACTTCAGCAAGTCAATCCTTGGAGGATAATCAATGTCTCTTGTCACTTCCGAAACAATAACATTCACAACAGACCTTTACCCTTGTTTCGGGTTGCAGTTCAATTTCTCAGAGTTCACTTGAAGATAATACAATCTCCTCGTGGAATAACAGTCATAGGTGCTGTGACCTACGTACTGGTGATATTTGCGAAATTTCAGATTACTCCGATCTTTTGCTGATGGTGTCATCCTTCACCCAATTGTCGAACAAGATGTTGAATTGAGTCGGTGTACAGTCTGGCTGAGGTGGAGGATCTCGAGAATCTTGAGAACCTTTGTTCTCATTCTTCTTTGCTTTCTTCGAAGGATTATCCTCAATTAGGACAGTCTCATTTCTTCTCCTCTCGTTCTTCCTGAGAATATTAGGCATCGAAACATTGAGTTTTCGAACTGCCCCATATAACCTGGTAAAACTTATAATTCCCAAATTTTCTATATGAATCCTATATTTAGGGAGGATCCCAATAATACAGTATTCGAAAAACTGCTTCTCAGTCACCCTTTCTGTACAAGACATCACCACATCTCAAAATCGCTTGACATAGTCAACAAGACCCTCTAAATGGCCCTTTTGTTCCTTGTTCACGTCAACAATGGTGTATAGCTCTTCAGTGATGAAGAATTTCTTGTGGAAAAGAGCAACCATATCCCCCCAGGTATCCACAGAACCTAGTTTGAGATTATTATACCAAGTATAGGCTTTGTCTGTCAAAGACTTCGAAAACTCCCTCAATTGAAGGTCATTATTTGAAGCATAAGCCCCCAAAGCCTCAATAAAGCGACTTATGTGCTCCTTCACATTTCTTGTTTGGCTAGTGAACTTAGGAAATTTCGGACTCACATAATCCTTGGGATAGGGTTTGCTCAAAAGCGAAAGAGTATATGGTGGATGAGTCACTGTTGACCCATTCAGGATCTCGAGCTTGTGACTTCCTTAACAGTGATTCTACTTCCTCCAACGTAGCAAAATGAGGAACATAAAATGATCGTGTAACAGTTGGTAGAGTGACTGATGGTGATAAAATTGCCTGATGAGGAAAAATGCCCGAACAATTCTCTAAAATAGGCCTGACTGGTTCCTCCCTTGAAATATTGGTAATTGTAACTACTGGTGGGAGTGGAGGAATTGTCACATTTGGTGATGGCAAGGAAGATGAAGGTGTACAATTTGTTTGGGGTGCTGTTTAGGCAGCAACCGTGGCTTGATGGGCCAGCAAAACCATCATTTCTTGATGCATAACTGCCATCTTTTCGAGCATGGATGCTCTCCAGTCTTCAGAGGACAGTGATGCGCTTGAAGTAGAAGGTGCTACTGATGATGTGGCAGCAGTCACAATTGGTGGATTAACTGTGTTGGAAGTATTCACAAGATCCACAGCAGGATCCTGGATTCCAATAATGTTAACAATAGGAAGTTTTGGGGCCATTTAAGTAATTCGAGACTGATCGTAGATACTAAAGAAAAGGAAACAATTCAAGTTCCCCAATGGAGTCGCCAAAAATGATAATGCACAAACCGGTAAGTGACCAAAATGTCAATTAGCTAAAGAGGTTTAAGCAACAATGGATTCGAATACTTGCTTTTGTTGGCCTAAATCAAGAAAAAGACCGTTTCAACGAAATGTTTCCTTTTGAAAGAGATAAAACAAAAGGCAAAAAGGGTAAGATCAGTTAGGAATGTTTAAAGAGATCACACAGAACTTATCTGATTTCAGAAAAGAGGATATCTAAGAAAAAGGCTCTACAATTCTTAGAAAATGTCAAAATGCCTAGAGATCCAATCTCTCTTTCTGATGCATCATGGTCCTATTATAGCCCCATACTCATTACTTGACCGTTCGCAACGTTTCATTTAATGCATTCAAAACGTTTCATTGATGTATACAAGCGTTTTGATTTTAATGTTCAAAAATGCTTCATCAAAGATCATACGGTTTAATGAATGTATTTGAAACATTCGGATTAGTAAGGAATATGATGTTATAAAATTAATGATACGTTACTGTTCTGTGTTGATTCAAGTCCTTAAATGCTACAAGTAGAGGTGGCAATGGGTCAGGTTGGGTCGGGTTGTAATCGGGTTGAGGCTTAAACGGGTTGGGTCGGGTTCGACCCGTTTACCAACGGGTCAGGAAAACCTCAACTCGAACCCAACCCACCCATAAATGGGTTGAACTCGCCAACCTGTTAATTTTTAATTAATTAATTATACATTTATTTTAATTTATTTTATTATTTTATTATTTTTAATTTTAAAATAATAATAAAAATAATAAAAATTTAATAATAAATAGTAATAAACGGGTCAACGCGGGTTTGACTGGTTGGATCGAGTTCGACCCGTTTACCAGCGGGTAGATGAAACCTAGACCCGAACCCATCCCATTTAATAAACGGGTCGAACCCGAACCCGTTTAGTCGGGTTGGCAGGTTGGGTCGTAAATTGCCAGCTCTAACTACAAGATCTTCGAGGATCTTGATAGGACTTATCTCTCGGGCCCTCCATTCTTGAAAGTCTACTTGTTTATTCCCCCCTATGCTTTAAGTGAATGACTTCGATTTCGAGACATTAATATGATTATCCTGAAAGGTGTTTCAGAATATCAATGACTTTGAGATAATAAATTGGCATTTCGAATGGTTATTTCGAGATGTCTTCTCGAAATGCATAATGAAGATTTGAGATGGTTATTTTGAGATATCTTCTCAAATAACCTTGAAATAGCATTATACTGATAACTTCTCATATGAGATATTTTACTACTTATGATGACTAGTTAGCATTCTCAAGGTGGCTAACCTACAAATGTTTTCATGGTATGATAACTGAATGTTTCAAAGGTTTTCCTTCGAGAATATGGTTTGAAGTTTATCTCAAGTAGAATTTCAAAATATACTATTAATTTCGTAATGATTCTCCCTGAATAGGCTTTTCGAAATATGCTTATCTAACAATATTAAGAATTCCATTTTACACATTCTTTGGATGTGTAATTACGTAATTGACATTATTACGTGTCATATTAGAATTGAATTAATCAATTTCCAAATTGGTTCATCATCAATACTAGTCTGGATTGTTCAATTTATAAATTAAAAAAAAAAAACATTGGATCGATTAGACAGATCACTAGATCCGTTGTACTGACCAATTCATACCGATATCAATTGGACTGGTTCGATATGGCTTGGGATCAGAACAGTCCTGGTCGATCGCAATACGAACCGGGTGATAAAGACTGGATCAGTCTGATCCTTGAA
>JAUPMG010047387.1:0-14026 GCA_031762675.1 Pachysandra terminalis | reverse complement strand
CGCTTATGATTTAATTGTTGTGTTGCCACTCTCGTAGAAATACGAGGTGAAGGTGACGCTTGGACTGGATTACCCATATAATTGGAAAACTCTGGTTCGAGTCGTTACAAGTCTGCCAATCGATGACGCTCGAAGGGTCGGGATGATATTTCCATAACTTGGACACGTGAAAGACGTTGTGAACTTGCGACAATTAAGCGACAAATTAGTCTGTAGGCGACTTCTCCCATTCTCTTGGTAATCTCGAACGGTCCCACGTATCTTGGCGCTAACTTACGCTTCTTCCCGAATCGGAATACTCCTCTCATCGGCAAATCCTTGAGGAATACCCAATCTCCCATTACAACGCTAGATTCCGACTCCTAGTGTCGGCGTAGCTCTTGTACCAGCTTTGTGCTATGCGAAGCCTATCTTTGATGACCTTGATCTTCTCTATCGTCTGAAGGATGATGACCGGTCCCACATCCACAGATCTCCTCTCTTGTTCCAACACAAGGGTGATCTGCAGGGTCATCCATATAAAGCTTCAAAGGGCACTATGCCGATGCTAGCTTGATAACTGTTGTTGTAGGAGAATTCGACCAGTGGCAAGTGCTCGCTCCAGGATCCTCCAAAATCTAGGACACATGCCCTTAGCATGTCTTCAATAATCTGGTTCACTCTCTCCGTCCGCCCGTCTGTGCTGTAGTTCAAGGTGGTGCGTAGCGCCTTCTATAGACTTTTCAAAAATTGTGACAAGAAATGAGAATCTCTATCCGAGATAATGGTGATAGGTACCCCGTGAAGTCTGACGATCTCCCTGACATACAACCTGGCTAAGTCTTCAGTCATAGCAGTGGTGTGGCATGAAATGAAATGTGTAGATTTGGTGAGATGATCGACGATGACCCATAACATGTCATGACCCAACCATGTCCGCAGCAATACAATGATAAAGTGCAAAGGATGAAGGGTATCTCCTAGCTTTTAATGCTTCGTTTTTACTTGTTGACATACGACACAACAAGTAGTAAATCTATCGATGTTTGCCTTCATCTTCTTCCACCAATAGTATCTCTTCAGGTCCCTCTAGATCTTGGTGTTTCCCGGGTGTACGCAGGAGCGCGATCTATGAGCCTCTCTCAAGATCTTGTTCTTCATATCATCGCAATCTGGTATGCACAGTCTGCCTTGCATTCTGACGTTGCCATCCTCTTTGATAGACCAATCCGGCTTGTGCTCGTCGCAGGCCAAACCTTGTAGCCACTTGTCATTCTTCTGTGCTTGCACGATTCTATCTTTCATACTCGGCTGGACAACAAGGGTGAATAGTCTTGCTCTGCCTTGGCGGATATCCACTCTGACTCCTACATCTGATAGTGCTTCAAGGACACTCCATTCTTGAACTAGAAGGTGTGCAAGTAGACTCCTCGGTTTCCTGCTGAGAGCGTCAGCCACCACGTTTTCCTTCCCCGGATGAAACTGTAGGGTGAAGTCGTAGTCATTCACCAACTCCATCCATTGGCGTTGCCTCAAGTTCAGCTCTTTCTATGAAAACAGGTACTTCAAGCTCTTGTGGTCGAAGAACACTTCAAACATCTCACCGTACAAGTGGTGCCTCCACATCTTGAGTGCAAAGACAACTGCAGCAATCTCTAGGTCATGAGTCTGGTAGTTCTTCTCGTGAATCTTCAACTGTAGGGAAGCGTATGCCACAACTTTCTGTTCTTGCATGAGCACACAGCCCAAGCCTAAGAGCGAAGGGTTTGCGTAGATCTCAAACGGAGCTCCACTCCGCGGAATTGACAACACTGGGGCGGTGGTCAGTCTCTTCTTTAGTTCTTGGAAAGCCTCTTCATATTCCTCTGTCCACTAGTATCTGACATCCTTCCTGATGAGGCGGGTGAGAGGTTCCGCAATGCAAGAAAAACCCTCGATGAAATGACGGTAGTAGGCTGCGAGTCCCAAGAAGCTGCGGATCTCGGTCACGTTCCTTGGTCTCTCCCAATCCATCAATATTTCCACTTTAGCCGGGTCCATTGATATGCCTTCCTTGGAGACGACGTGTCCCAAGAACATCACTTCGCCTTGCCAAAAGTTGTACTTGCTGAGCTTGGCATACAACTGATTGTCCTCCATGGTTTGTAGAGTAATCTGGAGATGATCCTCATGTTCTTCCCAAGTGTTCGAGTAGATGAGGATGTCGTCAACGAAAACCACAACAAACTGATCCAGGTAGGGTCGAAACACCCGATCCATCAAGTCCATGAACGCGGCCGGGGCGTTCGTCAAACCGAACGGCATGAAAACAAACTCAAAGTGCCCGTAGCGGGTTTTGAAAGCAGACTTCAGAATATCGCTCTCATTGATTCGAAGCTGATGGTAGCCCGTCCTCAAGTCTATCTTGGAGAAATATCTGGCTCCCTTGAGTTGATCAAACAGATCTTCAATCCTCGGCAACGGATACTTGTTCTTGATGGTGACTTGGTTCAGTGGGCGATAATCCACGCATAGTCTCAAAGTTCCATGTTTCTTCTTAACAAAGAGAACTGGGGCTCCCCAAGGCGACGAACTAGACCGTATGAATCCTAATCGTAGCAACTCATCCAACTGCAACTTGAGTTCCCTTAACTCGGTAGGCGTCATTCTGTAAGCAGGCAAAGCAATAGGGTTTGCACCCGGCACTAGGTTGATGGAGAACTCCACTTCTCTTCTAGGCAGCAAACCTGGAATGTCATGAAAGACGTTCCCAAACAGACAAACAACTGGAATGTTCTCAAACCCGAGTTTCCCTTCCATGGACCATAGGTCAAGTACGGCTAACTGATCAGACAGATCAGGTTGAAGCCTCTTGAGCCTTGATATACTTTTTCGCAAGTGCACGAATTGGTAATAAGTAATAAAATGATGAAATAGAGTGTCGAACCCACAGGGAATTTTAGTTACTAAATACCGAAATTACTTTCCTAAATTTTATTTAGACAATCGAAAAGTGAGATGAATATCTAACTACCAATTAAAAGTAATAACTAAGAAAATAAAAGAATGAGTTTAAACAAGAGATCAAAATACTATGGCGTTTGACTTCATCATAGTTAATCCAAATCAATTCCTAAATACTCATGCTATTGTAAATTATAATCCAATTTGAAAGCGAAAATCCCTAACCTATCCAATGGTCTCTCTCAAGCATTAATGAACTTACCTCCCTGCGATAACCCACAATATCTCTATGTGAATTTAAAAGCAAGTACGCTCAATAAGATCTATGGATTTTCATGTAAAATTACACAAAGCTACATAAGCAATGCCAATACCTCTATCAACATGTAGAATATGGTATTCTATCATAAGGAACTAAAGTTGTGTATCTCCTCTCGGTCTCAATACAACTACCAAATACAATTAAATGCTGATCAAGCACTCAATTGGGTTAAGCACAATGATAAAATACTCTAAGTCTGAATCATAAATTCAATATCAATAATATAAAGAATTAAAACATCATGTCTAGATTACATCAAAGCCTTGGTAATAAAAATTAATTCATAATTGAACTAAGAAGAAACATAAAAACAGAGCATAAAAACAGAAAAATAGAAGAAAAGGGAAGAATAAACTAATGATGCTCCAAGCTCAGCTCCAACGTCTTCTCCCACATCCAAGGTTGTATTCTCACATTCCCAACTCTCTTTTTATAGAGATCCAATCAGTTTGAGGAGGAATCGTTGAAGAAAAATAGTAACTTTGCCTTCAAACAAGAAACTGCCCGCGTTTCCTCTTGTACTGCGAATGAGACCTTCGAAAAGATTTATTTGTCCTTTGAGATCTTCACCAAAGTTGTATGCTTCTTGCTTAGCTTTCCATAGCCACCAAAATCTCCTGATTTAGGTGTTTCTACATTTAGTTATAGCCAAACTACTGGGGACTATTCAGAAACATTCTAGAAAGTATCTTTCCAAAATTCAAAATAGAAACTTCCTTCTATGAGGAGTGTGACTTCACGAAAATTGCACACAAATTAGGCTAGGATCTTCTAGAAGCCTTGGCTGGATCTTGGTTGGGTCAGGTTGGCTCGGCTTTAATGATTTGAGTCGGGTCGGGTCAGATTTCATTTTCTTGATCTAAATTGGGTCGGATTCCGTTTCCGGTTTTTTATCTGACCCGCCTGAACTGAACTGTCCCGAACTTGATTTCCTTTGGCCAAGATGGTCTGAACCAGACTTTGTCCCAGAAATTGTCTCTATATCAATAATTTAGACATAATAAAGATAATTAAATAAAATACAGAGATGAAGGAATTTGGCAATTTCTAAGTAAAATAAGGAATTAAATATGAGAAAATACCAGATAAGTCATGAAATTAATGTGATAAATGTGGTATTTTTATAACTTCTCAAGCCTCACAGACAGTCCTCCAGGAAATACAAGGGTTAACATCCTACTAAAACAGTCTATCACAACAAGGTATGCTGCTAGCCAGTCCATACCCAGAATCACATCATATCTACTCATGTTCAAAACAATCAAATCAAATGGTGTTTCAGTCTCTCCCATGGAAACAAGACAACACTTACACACCCTACTCAAAGAAGTGGGACCTCCCCTGGGGTTCAATACACTACACTTCAAACCCAGGGTACATACAAGGTCATGCGAGATGAATGAATGAGATGCACCCATGTTAAATAATACAAGTGCATGTGTCGAGAAGAGCGGTAAGGTAGCTTCCATCACTCCTCCCGGCATCCTCGGTTCCTTCACCTCGTCCTTGATCGGTGTTGCCGGCGGAGCTACTACATGAAGCCGGTCCTGTGGGGGCTGGTAGGTCCGCGGGGGCTACTGCTGATAATGTTGTTGGGGCTGGCAAGGTGGCACGACTAGGCCTGGCCCTCGCTACTGGAACTACTGTGGAGGTGCTGGTCGGTGCTGCTGTGGAGGTGGTCCAAGTGGGGGCTGTGGAGCCGTGAAAGGTCAGGGCAGAGGATCTCTTTGTCCGGTCGTCTCGATCCAAGGCGGCTGGCAGCGTGCCTTCTGGAAGTGTCCCGTCTTGCCACATTATAGAATTGTGGCAGGCGGGTGGGATCCGTGTACGATGATAGGTGCTGGCGCTCTGGTGTCCGGCTCCTCTGATCTCTCTTCTTCCTTTTGTCCTTCTTGCTCCCTTCTTGGGGTGTACGGCTGCTCTGTTACTTTCCCTTGTTCTGCTTCTTCTACTGTTCAAGGGCCTTAAAAAACTCGGCATTGTTCTTTTCAACCTTAAGGGCCACGTCTACCACCTCATTGTATTGAGCGAAGGTCCGGGTGATCAACTTCCCCTTGATATTGCCTCGCAACCCGTTCTCAAACAAATGAGTCTTCTTGGCCTCCGTGTCGACCGCATACGGGGTGAACTGAGACAACTCCGTGAACTTGGCCTCATACTCGGTCACAGACATAGATCCCTTCTCTAACCTCAAGAACTCTATCTCCTTCTCTTTCCGGATACTCAAAGGAAAATACTTCTGCAGAAACACCTCTTTGAACCGGTCCCAATAGACCTCCTCTTCCAATGTAGCCAAGGATGACTTCCACCACCGTCTAGCCTCTCCCTCTAGCGTGAAGACCGCAAGTCTTACCCGGTCTACCTCATCACACTCCAGCACCTCGAAGATATGCTCCAGGTGGTCCAACCATCTCTGTGCCTCTAATGGATCTGTAGTACCTCAAAACTCTGAAGGTCCCAACCTCTTAAACCTTTCCAAAAGCTTTCCCGTAGAAATCTCCATAGACAGGGGTGGAGGAGGAGCCGGATGCGTCTGCTGATACTGCCCCTACTTCATCACCTCTGTCATATCCTCAAGTGCGCGGTAGACTCCTGCCAATTGAGGCTCCCGCTCCTCCGAAGCTCTAGAGGTGCCCTCTCCGGTCACTCCTCTCCTTCCTCTCGCCATACTGAAACCATAGAACCAGGTGAGAAGACAGCTCGAGAATAAATCCATAATTATTCTCATAACATTTGCAAGATTCATATGCATCCAAAGCACATGCACAAACACAACATCACTCACTCCTACAACTCCAGCTCTACACTAGCACTCAGGATCCACTAAGAACCATGCTCTGATACCACTTTGTCACGACCCGAATCCTAAAGCTCGTCTCACACGCACGTGAGCGTGGCTTTAGAACTCCAAGCCGGACTCCCACCCACTACATCCAAACACGTACACATCGTGGGTGGAAAACCAACATACAATATACAGAGAAATCCTACAACCGATAGGATACACAGCGGAAAAATAGATATAGAACATGTATAAGGAAATATAGCTTGTATCTACAATAAACGTCATAAAGGTTCCCTCATGCCTCAACAGGTCCCAATGAGGAAACCAGATAAACCCCTAACAAAAAGATAGAGGCATCCACAAATAAACAAGTATATAGTCAATGAACAGGGGTCAACACGCTCCATCCTCCCGATCCCTCAAATACGTACAGACCAATGAAAGATATACAAAAAGAAACTATACTATGTCCATGGTCTTCTCGTAGCAACCAATCAACAGCCTCGGCTGTAATCCTCATCCGGCCTATAGTACTCCCCTGAAATGTTAGGAGCCAAAAGGCTTGAGCTACACTCCCAGTAAATACAATGTGTGGATAAAGTGTAATAAATAGGATGCTTGTGTATGCATGCAATGCCATGATCGATGTCGGGGTTCATTCATTTAATTGTAATGACATAAACAGTTCATAATCGACCCAACAAATGGTCTAAGAAACCACATGGATGCAAATGCATGCCATTGATATTTTGAAGCGATATATGCCCACGCCTGATCCGGACTGTATCACCATCTATCCATCCTCAGATGTACGGCTGCTTTCGGGCTAGGACACCTCGCCGATTTTGTGTATACAACACAGTTTTAAGGTACTTTCGACCCTCGGGAATTCACGCCTCACTTTTATTTTTATCGGGGACGCACCATCTCAACAGGATTGTCCAAGGGCATCATCTTCGTGAACCTCCCTCCATGGCATAGTACCCATTCACAACTATCAATCGAAATTACCCTCTATATATATAATACGATATATATAGGTATCCGTGGCTTCTTGGGGTAGCTAATCCCTCACCCTTAAATCATCTTGGATATATAATAAGTATAGTCCCTCATGGGACACCAGAGTCTTAACTCTCTTTTGGGTCTCCTCCTAGAGCCCAAGTATCCTCACATTTTCCCTCTCGTCCTTCTTTAAATATTTAGTGGTAATATACGGTCCACGTCCTCACAAGGATGATATATGCATGCTTGGCCATTAGATGCATGATATTAAGCAATCAACTAGATGAATGCATCACAATAATTCAACATTCAAGTCATGCTTCAATCATATAACAATAATGAAAGGAAAGCATATAGAGTGAATCTCACAATCATAACATGCTATGGAGTGCAAGCGTATCGTTCATCATTCAACATGCTTTAACATATAACAGGCATGTAATGGTATCACATATCATTAGTCACATAACTCTAATGGAACAGGGTAATATATGTACAGAAGTTCCGCTGAAATTCCCAAATAGAAACCCATCTCGGTGGGTCCGATCTATGGGTCATTGCACCCCCCGAATGGAGAAAATACTGTGTTGTCAGTGAGTCCGTCGACGGACCGACGCACTCACCGACGCCCATCGGCGAGTGAGGTTGGTCTCACTGACGACTCGCCGACCCCAAAAGTCCAAATGTCATTCCTCGTCGGTGGGTTCCGTCGATGTCACCGATGGATCCCCTGAAGCCCAATTGTGAGTCTGTTAGTGTCACCGACGACTCACCGACCACCAATCTCAAAAAGTCCTAGCCCATGTCTACTCCTCACATGGTCGGTGAGTCCGTTGGTCTCACCGACCACCCACCGATAACTCACCCTAGAGGGTTACCTTCGGTGTGCGCTCGGTTGGTGTGTTTTCCACCCACCGGCCTTCGTCGGTGAGTCCGTCGGCGCACCAACGCACTCGTCGACAACCACGATTTCTGGGTTTTTAACCTAGAATTGCACCTGTCGAATTTTCATTCAAATCCACCTAAAGTTCTTGTGTTTTCTAGGTAAATTAGGTCCGGAAATACCAAATAAACACATTGAATCACTCCATATACTAATTTCAAACAATCGTTAGCATTAGACATGAAAATCTAGGAGAACACATCTCAAATACATTTTTCAGAAATGTTAACCTAGAATATGTATGTAATGCATAATCCAATCAATCACATGCTCAACAATCAATAGGTAAACATGTAAAACATTGCATAGCATGATATCTCCAATGGTTTCACTCATTCAAGGGAAAACACACACAAAATCCCATGATAAAACATTGTAAATGCACACAATGCACTTACTTGAATTCCTGCAATCCTCTTGCACAAAATTTGATGGTTGAAGATATTTCCTTGCTATTGTTCTTCCTCTTCCCCTCTATATTCTTGAGTTCCTCCAACAATCTTCTCCAAACCAAAAACAACACAAGAGTTTAGGGTTTAGGCTTAAACCCTATTCTCTAAAGAGAGAAAGAATCCAAACCTTCCATTAAGCCCTTGGATGAGAGATTTAATCTCAACCATCCAAGTTCTTTAAAGAGAGGGGTCTAGGGTGCAAGGCAAAGAAAACAACAAAGGTTCTTAAGAGCTGGCCACAATAATTACAGAAAGGCCCTTAAGAACACAGAAAATTAAAAAAATGCCCCAAAATAGAAGAAATAGCAAATCTGAGGGGCGTTACAGCATCATAATTCTAAGGGGTTTCGACCTAGAGGGCACAATCCCCTCACATTATTTGTGATCAAGGGTAATATTCCAAAGAATTCCAATTGTCAATTCCTCAAGGAATCTTACAGATTAATAACTAAAAGAAGAGTATATGATGCAGATATTGGGCCTCACATTGTGAACTTTCCCTCACCTCTCATCTTTCCACAAGTCTGCTGGGTCCACCATCCAAGTATTTATTGCCTTCTCCTTGGGAGCAAACAAATAACTTGGTATATTGGGATGTACAGTCCCTCAACACATAATCTTATCACATAGTCCAACCATAGGACATAATGTGTAAAATAGTCAAGTCTATAGTAATATGATCCCATCAAAGGCTTAGGTCTCATACCTTTCTTTCATAGCAGCGTAATCCATAATGCAATTCATGATTTCAATCATTTAGTGAACACAAACAATGTAGCATAGGTATATATTCAAATCAGCAATGACATGAGCACATTCTCATGATTCTAAATTAATAATGCATAATGTTCACATCTAGATAAAGTATCCATATACACATCATAACAACAATATTGACATATATATTATCATAATTAAGAAGGCAGTTCATTCACATGCATATAATCACTTAAACAAAGGAATTACATAGTCATTGGATTAATTAATCAACTTTTGTACTTAGACATGCACAACAAGAGGATAGAACATTGCTGGAATGGTCAGTAGTCTGGTCTCTTAAGCATCTCAGAATATTACCACATAATCCAAGACACTAATGGATTAAACTAAGCTTTTTCTTAGGTAGAATTAGATTAGATTGGTTTTGGGTTATTAGATTTAATTATGGAGTCTAAACTCTCCAGAAATCAATTAGATTAGGCCTAAATTAAGTGTCCAAGTGTTTTGGGTTGTAAAGTAGGTCATATGGCTCTCAGGGCATGTTCGGCGAGTATATCGGCTCATGTTTCAGGTCGCCGGGTGGTATAGATCAATAAGTTTTGCTGGGTTTGGTCAAACAGGGCTCAACGCATGTTTCGTCGCATCGTCATAGGGGTCGGCACCAAAACCAGGGGCCTAAATAGTTTGCTGTAACACTCGGCGCGTACTCGGCGCGTCGAGTTAGGCTCGGCGTGAAAACCAGTAAGTGGTTTCATAAGATATAGGATTTGACGCATAGACGGAGCATCGAATTGGGAATCGGCGAGTACTCGGTGCGTACTCGATGCATCGGTAGTAGTCCCTGAAGTTGGATCTAGGTTGAATTCGATTGGGATTTCTTCAACAGAGGTCCTACAACTCAGGGATGCTTCGAAATCATGATCTTAGGCATTGATGTGGGTTTTTACTAACTTCTAAAGGGTTTCTTGGTTTCCTATACTCAATATTTTGTGTTTTACCTCTTTGTTTATGCAAGACTGTGTACTGAAATCTGGGTTTGAATATTAATCACTTGATATGTCGATAGGATCATGGGAAAGGGATTATTAACATCAAAACATACTTTCCCATGGTCACAAAATTGAAATAAGAGTATATACGCAAGACAATGAAAGAAAACTCACAAAGTATGATGCAGATTTCCTCTAAGGTTCAATCTTCTTCTTCCTAGTATTTTATGGGTTTGATCTTCTCTTGCTAATGCTTCTTCACGAATTTGATCATCCTTAGGTGTTTTAGATCCTTCAGTTAAGATGTATATATTTATTAAGATTTATGGATAACGGTTTATCTCTATCTGTTGTAAAGTTATAAGGAGCTCTAGGTTCTAGTCCTTCGAGAATTCTTATTTAAATAGTTTCTAGACAAGGTTAATATTTTAATATTTGGTTAATGTTATCTTAGGGTTATTATTTAGCCTTATTATTTTTACAATGGTTAACCTTATTATTTATACACATAAAACTGGTTTAGTCCTAGTCAACAAATCTGGAGTTTAACTAAGTCAATTAATAGTTCGAATTATATTATTTCTGGTTTATAACCCTTTTTAGTTTATTAAATTACTTAAGTCTATATGTTAAACTTGTAAGGACCTGAACCATTAACCTTAATTAAACTTGATTAGTGACTAAGCATAATTCAAAATAATTAAACCAGGTTCACTAACAGCTAAGGTTAGTTCCTATTTAGGTCCTAGACCTCAGAAAGTTTGGTTAGTTAAGAAATTAAATTAATTTAGGTAGCCAATCTGAATTGCCAGCTGAAAAATTTGAGATTAATTAAGATTTAGTTAACCTAACAAGTTAATTAATCGCACTTTTAGATTTTCGAGATCCACCTTTGATTCACCTACAAAACACTCTAACGGAGCCCGCATAGATGGCCAGTCAGAAATATATAGCCAGAAACCCCGTTTTGCCCTTAAGTGCTGACATTATTCATAGATTGACTATAAATAGAGCAACAAGCTCGTAAAAACACATTTTCTCCTTCTCTTCTTCTTCTCTTGGGATTTTGGGGCCATGGATGGGATTTGGAGCTCAAGGAAGGTCATTCAAGTTCCGGGATGCACTGTGAATCACAATCGATCCACATGGCCACACCCTAAGTTGAGTAACCTCCCTTGATCGTGTCATTCGGTTGTGTTTTAGTATTTTGACCTAGGAGAAGGGTTTTTTGCCTTATTCCTACTTTCTCCTAGGGATTTTGACCATTTTGTTTAATGTATGTGGAACCCTAAACACTGGAACAACTCATTTGTCCATGCATGTGGTAAAAACGGATCCCTAGGTAGAGAAACAAAGGGGGAAAACCCCAAATCTCTACCATAGACCACAAAACATTGAAGTTTGACCTTAGTCGAACCTTCCTAGGGAAACACATAGCTCCCAGTGAAATTTCAGCCTCAATTGACCTTTCCCGAGCTTCGGTGCACTCTTCAGTGCACTAATGAGGTCGCCGAATCTCAGAGGCCAAATATGGTCCTTAGGAATTGTCACCGAAGGGATTTAGGGGCACTAAATTGGTCACCGAAGCATCCCTTAGGTGAGCTTAACAGGTCGTCGAAACCAAAAGTGGCCAAAACAAATTGACATCCCATCTATCGAGACTCTTTTGGACCAAACCCCAAAGTGCCACCTCATTTGGCACACTTTAACCTATTTAGGCTTGCCGGAAGGTTGGCGACGACCTCTCCAAACCACTCCACAGGTCCAAATGGATTGATTCTAATGGGAGCGCGTGTATCTTGACTAGTTACACGTGTCTAGCCTATTTCCGCGTTAGTTGGACCTCTCGTGTAAAATCCGATCTCTCAACCCGAAAATCTAGACTTCTAAGTTTGGCCAAGCAAGAGGAGATTTTGGGGAAATGGGTATGCATGACCCCAAAACCTTTCTTTTAGCATAGTACCATCATAATACACATGTTGAGATGCAATTGAATGATACAATGCTTCATTTACTTGTTAATTGTGAGTTTGGGCATAATGAGATGCCTTGATAACTATATTATGGAAATACAATTGGTTTAGGCACTTAGATGCCACTCATTTAATTGTATGATGAATTGGATCACGTGGATGGATTCAAATGGACAGTATCGATGAGGAATTGGTGCCGGTGTGCCCAACTTGCCTTATTCATTAACTGTAGAATAGTATTACATTTAGTTTCCTGTTAATAGTATTTAGAAAGATATGAAGTAGAATTTGATCTGTTACATATATATATATATATATATACTTAGTAAGTTAGGTTATATGTTTTAGATTAGGTAGTAAGTTAGATTATATGCTCTATAGTGTTTAGTAAGTTAGGTTATGTACCTTTTCGTTCTTAGTAAGTTAGTTATGGGATTGTGCCCGTTTGATTGAACGTTTGAATATATGCCTATGAAATCTTGGCTGTTGCATTAAATAAGGATTTGAATTGAATGTTTCATATGCACTTTTTGGCTATGATATCCTAGTCTAAAACCCTTCATGACACCTTGGGTTTAGACTGACATCTGGGATGTTTACTTGATAACCATTTAGTCCTACGAGAGGACCCTATGATCAGACCAAGATGAGAGCGAACCCACATAGGGAACCAAATCAGTCTTGCGGAAAAATGTTGCCCAAATAATCTGCACGTTGATGTAAGCTTGGAAAATGGTATGCTATCCCAAGGATCCGCACGTTGGCGTAAGCTTGGGAGACGGCGACGCCATATATATATAACTTCTCGTGGGTTGTGAAGATGTATGAATCTCTGAGGGATACCGTAGTTGGCTGCAAGTCAGGGCTGAATGGCACGTGATAAAGAATAAGTGGGGGAATTGTGCCTTCTAGGTTGAAAACCCTTAAAACTGTGTGATATCCGTAGAATGGTCCTATCCCTTGGTCTGTTCATATGGGGGATGCATTCAGGTTGTTGGGAAATCCTAGGGTGCTTTCAGGTTACTGAGACACCCCGGATAGAGATCGAGATCACGTGGGATCATACGATATTTCACATCTTTGACAGCATAACATTTCTCTTGCATTGCATATTCTGTGTTGATATTATTGTCAAAGTCATTTGTATGAAGCACTTGGCCTAGTTCTCATACTTAAAATCTACGCATGTAGTTGTAGGATCACAAACCACTGAGTAATACTCTATGAGGATGGGAGATAACTTATTATTATTGTGTCACAACACAAACTGGAAATCTCATCGGAGGTCCAAATTTGGATTTCTAACCTTCACCCCAAGCAAAACTTGAGTGTGGCAAGCGATATCTAGCCCAAAAGTTAAATATAAAACGTATATTAAGTAAGTTACAAATTATGAGATTAAATTTCTTAAATAATATCCAATATGAATACTCATTATACAAGCAACGGAAAATATAACAGTCATGTATTTTCAAATCAATTCCTACAAATAATTTAGGTAAAAACCTAAATACAAATTCTAAAGAAGACTAATGTTTGTAGGAGATTAATAATCAAAGTCACAAATTATATATATAGTTTGTAGGAGATTAATAATCAAAGTCGCAAATTATATATATCGGAAATTCATTCAAAGGGGAATTTATGAGGTAAAATGATCATTCAAATCCAAGTAGAAAACAACTGAAAGAAAATAGATATAATACAAGTCCATATCCAGCTGAAGTCATGATAAAACATTTATACAACTGGAATATCAAAGAGGAATGTTACTACGCTAAAATATTACATCAAATAATTAAGATCAGCTACTACATCTTCATCCGGTCTTCATTTCCATCTTCAGCTAATATACCTGAAATGTTGTTGCTATAAAGCATGAGCTACACTAGCCAGTAAGTAAGATAATTTCACA
>JAUPMG010047376.1:0-14026 GCA_031762675.1 Pachysandra terminalis | reverse complement strand
ATAATGATTGCTTTTATTAATTGTGAATTTTGATATGACAATCCGCGGTCCAGAAATGGATCCCGAAGGTCTCGCCTTGTGCCTCATGCGTAGGGATTTGTGGTAAGGATCTGGGGCATGACATTATTTTATGTAATTCAGTATTTATTTTCAGTAGGTAATTGGGGTTGATTTGATTAGCATGAAACTAAGTATGTTATTTTTATTTTCCGCTGCAATGTTATGATTGGTTTGGATGTAATAGCCATATTTTGACTTTATTCTCAATATTATAAAGATTCTCAGATTTTACTTTATGAATTTGGCTATGTATCATTAATCCACTCATATTTGGATATTGGGTGAGAGTTACAAACTAAATTTAGGGACTCCAATGAGATCTCTAGGTTTGGTTCATGACAGTTAATTCATTAGTGAACTATTTGGGTTTACCTATGAAGGACCTAGAAAGGAGTCATGTTGTAGCAAATCCCAACGGAAGTTCAACATACTTAAGGAAGGTATGTGACTCTTGCTTAGTTATGATAAGTGAGTCCACACTACCAATTGACCTAATTATGCTTAACATGATAGAATTTGATGTGATTTTGGGTACGGATTAGCTAGTTGCATATCATGTGCAAATAGACTACCATAACCGAATGGTGTCTTTTGTACCACCGGAGGGCAAAATTTTAAAGGTTAGAGGGTCTAATGCGAAGAGCTAAATCACTTAGCATGCTTGGATTTATGGGCAATAGATGAGAGGAGAGGATGGGAACTGATTCTAATAGTATGCCAATTTGGAAATGTATTCCAAGACATACTAGGATTGCCTCCCAAGTGAGAACTAGAATTTAGCATAGACTTAACAGTTAGAGCGAATCCCATTGTACTACCAACTTACTGTATGGCACCTATTGAGTTGACGGAGCTAAGAAAGCAATTAGATGAATTGCTTGCCTTGCATTTCATTCGACCAAGTTCATCACCATAGGGAGCACCAGTACTGTTAGTGAAGAAGAAAGACGGATCTCTTAGACTATGCATTGATTACCGAAAGTTGAACCAAATGAAAATAAAGAACAAGTACCCATTGCCTAGAATAGAAGACTTGTATGATCAGTTGAAGGGAGCAAGATACTTCTCAAAGATCGATCTCAAATTTGGTTACCACCAACTACGAATCAAAGAAGGAGACATACCAAAGACAGCATTCCGAACGAGGTATGGCACTTTGAATTTGTAGCCAAGCCATGCCTTTTGGGTTGACTAATGTACCAGCCGCTTTCATGGACATGATGCAAAGGATCTTCAGACCATACCTAGAAAACTTCATGGTGGTAATCATGGATGACATTCTGGTTTACTCCAAAACCAAAGAAGAGCATGAATAACATCTCCGACTTGCCCTACAAACATTGGTAGAGCACAAATTGTATGCAAAATTCTCTAAGTATGACTTTTGGCAAGAAGAAATGAAGTTCGTAGGACACGTGGTGTCTGAGAATGGAGTCACGGTTGATTCAAGCAAGGTTGAAGTGGTACTAAGTTGGGAACAACCCAAAAATGTATCGGAAGTTCGTAGTTTGCTTGGACTAGTGGGTTACTACCGTCGATTCATTGAAGGATTCTCACACATCGCACTACCTTTGACCAAACTCAAAAGGAAGGACGTGAAATTCATTTGGGAAAACGCATACCAAAAAGCCTTTTTAACACTTAAGGAGAAGTTGACAACATCACTAGTTTTGACCGTCCCTCTAAGCGGCTTGAAGTTCGTGATCTATGCCGACACATCGTTATCGGGACTTGGCTGTATCCTAGTGCAAGGGAAGGTTGTGGCCTACACTTCACGAAAACTAAAGACTCATGAGAGAAACTACCTTACACACGATATGGAATTGGCGGCCATTTTCTTTGCTTTGAAGATTTGGCAACATCATCATTTTGGCGAAACCTTTCAAGTGTTTTCTGATCACAAAAGCTTAAAGTACCTATTTCACAAAAGGACCTGAACATGCGACAAGGGAGGTGGATGGAGCTATCAACAACTACATCTTTTCATTACAATATCATCCGGGCAAAGCAAACGTTGTAGCAGACGCACTTAGCTGGAAGCCTCAAAACATTGTAGCACTCATGATGATTCAAGAATGGCGGATGTATAAAAAGCTTGCTGATTCAACATCAAAGTTCATGTAGCAAATCAAGGGGTGAGGTTATGCAACATCCTTGCTAAAACATCACTCAAGGCCATAATCATTGAACTACAAACAAAGGAAGCATGAATGCAAGACTTAGCCAAAGATGTTGAACGACCGGATTGGACCAAGGAGGAAGACGGGAGCATCAGATTGAAAGAAAAACTTTGTGTGTCACATGATGAAGAACTGAAGAGGGAGATTCTAGAAGAAGCTCACCGATCTCGATATTCTATCCATCCTGTAATAACAAAGATGTACTATGATCTAAGACGCAACTACTGGTGGAGTCGAATGAAGGTTGGCATTGAAAAGTTCATGACAAAGTGCGTAGTTTGTCAACAAGTGAAAGCTGAACACCAAAAGCCAGCCGGAACACTCCAACCACTACTGATAGGAGAATGGAAGTGGGAACACATCTCAATGGACTTCATCACGGGACTACCCAAGACCTGCAACAATCACGATATGATTTGTGTAATTTTGGACAGGTTAACCAAATCAGCACACTTCATACCAACAAGGACCTTAATGAGCATGGACGATTTGGCGAGATTGTGCATGAAGGAGATCATCCGACTACATGAAGTACCTATCACAATTGTTTCAAATCGCATCCCTCAATTCACTTCAAGATTTTGGGGGAGTTTGAACTACACTCCACCCTCAAACCGATGGAAAAGCGGATAGAGTAAATCAAGTGCTGGAAGACCTAATGAGAGTATGCATTTTCGACTTCAAGGGAAGTTGGGAGGATTACTTGACACTTGTAGAGTTCTCTTACAACAACAACTACAAACAAGCATCGGAATGGCACCATTCGAAGCACTGTATGGGAGATCTTTCAGATCACCTGTGTTGGAACAAGGAGAATGTACACATTCCCCTAGGACAGGAGTTAGTTGCTGAAACAACATAAAAGATCAGACACATTAGAGATCGACTGGCTACAGTCCAACATCGGCAAAAGAAGTACGCTAACTTGTGAAGAAGAAGCTGGAATTCATGGTAGGAGAATGAGTATTCCTTAAAGTATTACCAACCAAAGGAGTATTTAGATTTAGTAAGAAGGGTAAGTTAGCACCTAGATTTGTTGGACCCTTCAAGATTACATAAAGGATTGGAGAAGTGTCCTACAGATTGCAACTACCGTCAAACTTAGACCTAGTGCATGATGTATCCCATGTCTCTACCATCCAGATCCCACAAGTGTGATTGATTGGCAAACAATCAGAATCAAAGATGATGCAACCTATGAAGAGGAACCTGTAGAGATTTTGGATTGAAAGGAGCAAGTTCTACGCAACAAGGTAATACCAAAGGTGAAGGTTCTATGGAATAATCACAGAGCAACAGAAGTAACATGGGAATTAGAGGCTAACATGCGGGAGAAGTACTGACAACTTTTCAATTAAGGTAAGAGAATTTTGAGGAAGGCATTTTCTTAAGGAGGGTATAATGTAATAACCCAAACAAAACAATAGGGTTAATGTGTAATTAATATAAAATTATGGGTCAATTTAAAATTTTAGTAACTGTTGTATGTTTGACTTTGACCGATTGTGATTGGTGGGTTGTACAATTAGGAAATTGGGTAGAGATTGGTGGGTTGTACAATTAGAAAGAAAAACATATTAGCTGGAAAACTAATCTAAGGGCTGAGATTCAAACTAACTAATCTAAGGGTAGAGATTAAGAGTTCTATAGTTTCTATAGAGTTCCTAAGTGCCTATATAGGCACAAGGCATTGGGAGGTTGACTTGTCAATAGAAGAAGAAGAAGAAGAAGAAGAAGAGAAGAGCAAGATGTGTAATTCTCTACACCAACCTTCAAACCAAGGTAAGTTTTCAGGTATAGCTCAATTTATGATTTTAATAGGAGAACAAGGTTACTTTCATTGAGTATGAAGAATTTTAATGGTTTTGCTTGTTTTCCAAGTTTTAATACTAGGATATGGTAAGTTTGATTTGAGTATTGTTTTGAGAAGTCTTTTTATTGGGTTTTGTGCGGAATTCCATACTAATCAATGTTACTTAATCATGTTTTGTGTTTAAAGTTCAAGAGAAACCAAAATTCAGTGTTTTTGTGCAAACCGTGAGGTTCAGCAGCCTCCTCGGCATGCCGAACAAACCACCAAGCACTTTTAGTAGACTTCGACAACCTCCTCGGCATACTGAAGGCCCACTGAGCCCAACAATAAAAATTTCAAGTCCCTGGAAAATCTACCGAAGCCCACTCGGCATACCGAATAGCATGCCAAGCGCCACAGAGAGAAATTTAAGTTCCTGGAAAAGCTACAGAGCCTAATTTTGGCATACCGAACACCCTACCAAACCTGACAATGTGACCAACTTGATTTGAACCCAGATATCAAAGGAGGAATTCGGCAGACTCTTCGGCATACCGAACAGTCCACCGAAAGTCTACCAAACCAGTTCGGCAAATCTTCGGTCTACCGAGAAAGACCAATTTGACCCTTTTGTCTTGAAATTTTTCATACTTGTCTACTTGAACCTAATTAGACTAATTATGGTGTTAAGTTTGCTCAATTATGATAATTTTGTATTCTTACTTCTTTATGGATCTATATGCTATAATTGATGAACATGTAATATTTATGATTCATATTACTTGCCTGTTTATGGTTAATATGTTAAATTGTCATATTACACATTGTACACATGATTGATTGCTTATTTAATATGCACATTCTCACTTGCATAGCATTAGCTTCATGACCATGGATTTGGTCTACAATCCTTACCTTTTATATGAGTCCATACTTTTGGATTTCAAGGATTAAGAGTGTATTGTGATCTGGAAATCATAATAGGTGAGGAGACTTATATTTTCTGTGTTGAGGAACTCGCCATCCCAATTTACCTATTTTATTTGTCCTATGGACTCTGAAGGAGTGAAATCTGTTGGTCATTGATAAGTATGATTCCCTAAGGAGATTTCACATTGGAGGTGCCTTGGATATTTGCCCTTGATAAAAATTAGTGGTGAAATTGTGCCCTCTAAGTCGAAGCCCCTTTAAATTATGTTGCACACATGGAATATCTTATCTTTTAGAGTGGCTGTGTAAGGGGGGATGGTTCGTTAAGACATCTTGCTCAAAGAATGATCGATCATGTGGGAACTTATGTTATTGATATACCTAACAGGTGCATTGCATATTAGACTTGCTTACTAGATCACACTTGGTGATTATACTTTATAGGTGCACATTATGCATTCATTAAAACTTGAGCCCATGCATATATTACATGATTCATTCATATCACATTATTCACTTGCATATATAACACTTAGTACATGGTTATTTCATATTCATCACATGTCACACCCCAAATTCTAGATATTGGATCTTGAGGATTTGCAAGGTATAACCTTCGGATCCATCTCGTGAATGCAGATAACCATTCATCATGAAACAACCATCACATGGTTAATCAGAGTACTATCATAAAATCAGCGGACTTCTATAAATTAAATCATAATCATCATCCATACTAACCAAGTTAGAATTAATCAAAGTAAATCCAACTATTACAACTTCATGCCCACATGGGGTCAAAACAAATAAAATAAATCCAATCATGTTGTCTTAATGTTTCAATTTCCAAACTAAATAAAACAGAATTCCTCCCATAGCCCGCATGCTACTCGAACTGATCACCTGTAAAAATATAGGTTAAGCAAAGCCCAGTAGAGAAATCCAAAGAATCTACAGCAACTATTGCCATAGGTTTACAATAACACATGTTACTTCATGCAATTTTAATTAACAAGTAATATCACATTTACAATGTATTTAGCATGCTGGATGTCATACTGAATCACACGTATTTAACATATATATCACATTCAACATTGTAATCTCACTACACTTGAAAATCACCCAAGTAGTCATATCATATCTTAACAATTGTTCACATGGTCCCACCATGATAAATCATAGGGAACACATGATCCCATCATGCATTCAAACGCAATCCACATAGTCCCACTATGCATCAAAACATAACCTACATAATCCCATCATGCACAACACATTGACCACGTAGTCCCACTATGCATAACCAAACACCTATCCACATGGTCCCACCATTTAATACAAGCAAACATGTAGTCCCACTATGTACACAATCAAACATCCACATGGTCCCACCATGTAATACAAGAATACAAGTATCGCATAACAAACACATCGTGTTACTATGTTCAAAAACAATATCCACATGGTCCCACCATGCTACAGCCAGTAACTACATAGTCCCATGTTTCAAACAGAGTTCCACATGATCCCATCATGCTTCACAATCTAACTACATGGTCCCACCTTGCCTTAAACACTGCACAAATGGTCCCACCATGTTACAAATCACAATCCACATGGTCCTACCATGTCACAACACACAACAATCACTTCAAGCAATACGCACCAACAGTCACCTTAATTAATGCTCACAAACATTCACTTCAAGCATAACATGCAAATGAATGATGGTATATGATATGATGTAAGTGTGCACATGAATGCAGATGATGATGCATATGCAAGAGTAAATAGGCCTAGCCTAACCACATGCTCATTCAAAATCGATCCATTCCTTAAGGGACTTGCACCCACGCTAGAATGCACCATTCCATTCTTTAAGGGACTTTCACCTCACGGAATAATGCACCAGTACGTTGTTCTTTAAGGGACTTTCACCTCACAGAAGAACACACTAGTAGACCTTGTTCTTTAAGAGACTTTCACCTCACGGAAGAACACACCAGTAGACCTTGTTCTTTAGGGGGCTTTCACCTCACGGGAGAACACACCAGTAAACCTTGTTCTTTAAGGGACTTTAACCACACGGAAGAACACACCAGTACACAATACCATTCCTTAAGGGACTTTCACCCACGGTGAAAACACACCATTACACAAAACATAGTATATTCCATTGACTATCAATGGATGCTCCCAGCACCACTCTCAACCATATAATCAGTATCTAGTCAATCTCATTGACTTCCAGTGGATACTCCCAGTACCACACACATCATACACAGTCGCACATCATAGTCGGTCATACTGACCACCATTCTATCATGTACCTTATATCAGATAAACACAATCAATTGTTTTGCAGTGAATCTAATCATACATTCATGTTCCAATCATCTATTGGGCTTTCCTCATAAATTTTGAAGTCCTTTGTGCTTCGGTAGATGCTTGGTATGTACTGAATGATCTATCGAGGAGTTCGGTTGATGCCTCGGTATGTACCGAGCATTGGTCGATCATCTGGAGAGTTAGATAATTCTCGGTAGATGTCTTGGTATGTACCGAATGACCTACCGAGGGTCTCGGTCGATGTCTCAGTACGTACCGAGCTTCGATACATTATCCCGCAAGTTTCACTTGTTCGGTAGATATCTCGGTATGTACCGAATGACCTACCGAGGGTCTCGATTGATGTCTCATTATGTACCGAATGACCTACCAAACGTACAGTTAAGCTCAGAATTTGGTTTTCTCCTAGGTTTCCATGTACATCATCATAAAACTACATTTTTATACTTCTAAGTACTCAATAACCTTACATATCATCATGAACACGAATCAAACTTAACACATTGGGATCTAACCAACATACCTAGTAAAACATCAATGAATCAATCATTCAAGATGTAGATCATACCATAAATCATATTAATTACTGATTTATATCATATTCATCCAATCATACATCAACTGTGTCAAAATCATCAGATCTTAATATTATAAACAAATACCAATAATTATCATGGGATTAAACATGTGAGATTCAAGTAATTCAATCATGCAATGAATCCTAACATATCATCTACAGAATTATTGGAAAACCTATGAAAATAACTACTATAAACTCAGTGGAGAATCCCTACCTCTCTTTTTCTTAAACCCTTATATGCAGATTTCCTGCATTGGAAGATCACCAAGCCTTCCATTAGCCTTCTTCCTCCATAGCCTTTCTTCTTCTTTCCTCCTCTTTTTTTCTCTACAGCCAAAACCCAGATTTCGGTTTCCTCTCTTGATCTTGTGCTACAAGTGGGAAGGTTTCCCTTTCTTCTAATCATTTTACAAGAGAAAGACTTATACACCCCCAAGGCTTAGTCAAATACCATCTCCATCCCCATGTCTTACACGTTCAAACCAAATCCCTAATCTCTATAAGTTTATAAAATTACTTAAGTGACCCCAATAATTATTACATTAACACCATGGACCTTATATTATTTTATAATTAAAAATAAGTACTAATTTAATTAATTAGACATACAGTCTTTCCTAATCTTCCACAAAGATTATATTTGTTAAATATAATTAAATAATATTAATTATAATTTAAGGACACAGGTCACTACATCACATCTCATTTATTTTCTGTTTATATGGATTACCATTGAAGAGTGGGATTGTCCCTATTTCAATCATAAATTTTGTTAGACTTATTTACTTACTAAGCTAAGTGTAGCTTACGCTTTCAAGTAACCATATTTCAAGAATAATAGAGGAAGATGACTTGGACTATTTCATCAGTCAGAACATGGACTTGTCCGCTCGGAGATGGTCTGTTTTCGTTCCTCTGTCCTTGACCTTCAACTCATATTCTTTTAAGACAGAATCTCTTGATATGCCCAGCCTTACCACAGTAATGGCAGATCATAAGAGGTCTCTGTTGTATGAATGGTGTTGTAATGGGAATCTCTATTCCTGGAGCTGGCCTCGCCACTACTGCCCTTGGATAATCATCCGCTCTACCTCTCTTGTCACCTCGATGTTGGTTCTGCTGGAACCTTCCCCGGTTTATCCTGGAGATATCCCTTTAATGTAAGGATATATCATTGTCTCTTTCTACTCTTCGAGCACATTCCAAGACTAAGTCTTGAAGCCATGTGAAACAACCTTGGACCTTATGGCTAGCCGTAGTCCTTCGTCAAATTTTGCATCCTTCTCTTCTTCCGTTGCCACGACATGAGGTACAAAATGGGGCAACATTGTGAATTCTCTCTCATACTGAGCAACCGTTTGAAAACCTTGCTCAAGTTTGAGAAACTCAGCGATCTTCTGTCGTTTATAGATGCTAAGGAAGTAAGGCTCAAAATACTCCCTTTAAAACTCTTCCCAGTCGTTTATTTCTCCTTGTGCTCTCTCGACCGTTTCCCACCAATGATAGGCAACACCCTTCAACATGAGTACTGCTAGTCTCACTTTTAGTCCACCAAACACCCCAAAGACCAAAATATTTTCTCTATCTCTTGCATCCAGTCTTGAGCCAACATTGGTTCCCCTCTGTAGTGGGTGATTTGGTGAAAGAGTCACCAACGGTAATATTACTAAGCGATAGAAGCCAAAATCAACGAGTGACCATACCCCATCTTTAGAAGAATCAAGAGAGTAAAGTGATGCGACCGTTTAGTACAGGTCGAGTCAGGCTTAGGAAAATAGTGGTCAAGGTGTTAGAAATTCATGAGCACAATACAGAGTCATGTTTAAGGAGTCGAACTCGTTAAAAATTCTCCAGCCCCATTCTTGGGAAATGAACTACTAATTATAGGGTTTAGGACAAAGATAACGGCGGTTAGTGATCCGTTAAACCGTTTCTAACGGTGTTAAAATGCTAACCTGAGCTACTATTTATAGCATTTAAGATAAAGATAACGGCGTTTAGTGATCCATTAAACTGTTTATAATGGTGTTAAAACGCGAACCTGGGGTAGTTTACATCAATTGCCCCATTCTCTTAGGTAGACCAATCCCGAATCATATTTATGAATTACATGATTGCCATTGAAATTCATGACACCGCATGTAGCTCATGACATGATGAGGGACTGGTGAACCTCATGCCCCTCTGTTCCTTTCATATCTAAATCCCTTGTATGAAACGCTAATGACGCCAAGATATGGGCGATGACCATCGGTATGCATAAGTGCAGTGAAAGCTATTTAGCCTTGGCGCCGCCGAGGCTGTTTAGTCTTAGTACTTTCTATGTTCTCAAACCTTAGTACATTCGAGACTATAGGATCTTCTATATCGTCAAGATTCCCTCTAAACGGATTCTATTACATCTACGTCGTTGGGGTTCTCTCAAGACGGCTCGTCAAGGTTCCCACTAGACAAGGTTCCCTCTAGACGGAGACTGTGCCTTCTACGATGTCAAGGTTCCCTCTAGATGGAGTTCTTCCTTCTACTTCGTTGAGGTTCCCTCTAGACGGAGGCTGTTCCTTCTATATCTTCGAGGTTCCCTCTAGACGAAGGTATGTGTTCACCGGGACACATCCCGTTGGTGAACGTGAGGTGCACCTCAAAATATGTCAAGTCGAGGGGATGTCACAACACAAGTGGGCCCTCAAAGTATGACAATCTGAGGGGATGTCCCAATACAGATAGGCCTTCAAAATAGAGACACATCTCTTTACCGGCATCCCGTTGTGGAGTATTCAGTGTCCCGTCGTTGGGGTTTGGCATCCCAGCATGGAGTATTCGGCATCCTACCATGGGGGTTCGGCATCCCTGTCATGTCCCGGATCCTGTGACACAAATCCCTATGTAGATGACACAGATCTCGAAATGGGACCTTCAGGTTCCAAACATGAAGCCGAATTACCATAGTAAACATAAGATAATAAATGTAATTAAAGACTACTTTCATTTAAAACCATAGAGTATGAAAGCAAAATAAGGTAAATACATAAAATTCGTGACTTAAGAAGAGTCACATACCCCAACATATAAAACTCAAAATCAGAAAAGGACATAATCCAATTACATCCAAAATCCTCCATGGAAACATAAACATAAAGTCTAAAGCAGAAATGAAATAAACAACATTGTCTATCCATCCTAATCACATATCATCCAGCAACATGAAAAGTCGCATGAGCTTGGAATGCCCGGTAAGTGAAATATCTATCACCAATACTCATAAAATACCATTATTAAATCCTCGAGAATAGCAAGTAGAATAGTACTTAAATGAGATAATCAAGTCATATTATGTTGCATGGATGAGATGAGATATGATATGAGAACGTGTCACTCAAATGCCCTACACGGTATGCTCAATCAATAGAATGCAAAGGAGTTATGAAATGATATGAACCAAGTCAATGTCTCATGTTAAGTGATCCTCATTCTACTTCACTATCACGTATCAATTCAGGACATAGAAACCAGAAGTAGTCGGATACCCCATGTTCGTTCCGACGTTGACCCATGGTACGAAGGCCACCACTTGCTGATTTAATGGATCTCATACTCCAATGTCTAGCCAACCTGGTAGGACCTCGCAGGAATCATATACTTATTTAAATGGGAAACTAACCCAATAGGTATAGTCAACCTTCAAAGAACCTCGCAAGGAATCCTTACTTATTTAAATGGGGATTTTAACCCACAGGTGTAGTTATCCTTAAAGGAACCTTGCAAGGAAATCCTTCAATTATCTCCTCCCAGGCTCACTTAACAATTCACATCAACCTAGCATGCATGTAACCATTACTTTAGGATTCCAATGATAATCCCCATCAGAAACTATCCACGCGCCCATACAAGCAGATAATCTGCTAGAAACCATCATATGTATCCTAACCACAAGTCCGTAGAATTTCAGTGATAACACCCTTCGGAAGCTGCTTGTGCGCCAATACACATGAACAATCTACAGAATGCCATCACGGGTATCCCTTCCATAAGTACAAATACATAATAGATCATAAGTTTATCAAACAAATCGAACCACAACAAAACAACTCCAAACCTGATATAACTTCACCAAGTATCTATAGTACCAATCACTAAACAAATGGAGTCAAAACCCCACCACACACATCTGGTCGGCAGGCTGGTCAGTGAGGCTGGGGTGTGCCGTGAAAATCAAAGGTGGTGCCCCCGCAAGTGGGTCCAAGCCCATAGACCTTCTTTCGATCCCAATAGACCAAATCCATACTCATTTGGCTCATACCATCCCTCCAAACCACCTGTGTTTGCAGAATATAACCCCTGTTAGTAACCTGGTCGATGGATTGGTGCCTACCGACGGGTCAAATCCTATGTTTTTCAGTCCCTATAGGGAGCATGGTCAGTGGACCGGTGCCTGCCGACGGGTCATGGGACAGAAATCCCAGATTTGATCCGGAAGTCATTAAATTTAATATAAATCAAACCAAGGTCACATAGAACAAGTATAAAGATTTAAATCACGAACAAATCAATCGAACACATGGAATCATCAATTAACACGAGTCAAAATGAATAAATCATACTTTTTAACATAAATCATAAATCGATAAAACACCACAATGTTTCATGCTGATCATGCAAAAAATGGGACTTACATATGCTATTCCAAATAATCGATTTGCAAGCTTATCCTCTTCTACTTCTTTCCTCTACACAAACCTTTTCTCTTAGATCTTCCACACTACTCCTTCTCTCTCTTTTCTTCTTTTTCTCTCAAAACCAAAACCCTAATGCCCCCTTGTAGTACACGTACCTCTTCTTTTATCCTCACTTAATACCTTTCGAATTCAAATCACCTCCCCTATTCTCTCCCATCTAATATGTATCTTACCAAATCAGATTAGGAAACTAAATTCTTACAAAATAGAAACTCTCTCTCACCTCCCTCTCTCTTTCTAAATAATTCAAATTTACATTAAATTACCAAACTGACCTTAATTCTAATTATGACTCACACGATCCATTAAAATCTCAGCCCACGTCAACTTCATTTAAATATTTCATATCCCTTATACTTCCTATTAATTATAACATGGCCCCTAAAATTACGCTTAATTACAACTTAATCCAATTCTGCACTACTCTAACACATTGTCACCGTTTTAAGTTCTCATATTCATTCCTACATAAACATAAGATGTTATAAGAATAACTTAAGACTTATGATCACTAGTACATTGACTAATTCTAGATTCTTAGTTCAATTAGGAGTATAAAACAATCAATTTAGAGTTCAATTTCACTTGTATATATTTAACTCTATTAATTAACCACACATTAGTTATTATTATTAATTTTCGGATCAGGGTCACTTCAATCTCTCCGTGAAATATTCAGTTGTATAGAACCAGATCCGAAAATTAAATTTAATAATATAATTGAGATTAATTAAAATGAATTAATGCAATAATTAATTAGGAGTTTTATAGGAAGCAATTAGAAATTTTCTTGAAGTTATTAGCTCTCTGTAATAAGCTAAATAGATCAAGGGGTGGTATTTAAAACCAGAGTTTATGACTTGGGGTCTAAGTGTAATTAGACTACGTTATTGGGGAACCATTTCTAATTTACAAAGTTCAATTCAAAATTAGAAACGAGATGAGAAGTGGGTGTGTGTGGATTAGGAAGTGGGAGAGGAGGAGGGGAAGTTACTATAACTTCTCCCTCACTTTCTCCATATGTGGGGATTAATATGGGAGAGTTTCTTTGAGAAACTAAAAGAGAGTAAAAAGAGAGAGAGAGAGCGGAAAACAAACTAGCCGTCCAATCCTTCGAGAAGAAGGAGAGGAAGAAGAGGAGAAGAAGAAGAGAGGAAGAAGAGGAAATGAAGAGAATGTCACGCCCCAGATCCTGGTGACTCAGATCCCAAGGTGGGATGGCACGGATCACGAGGTGAGACCTTCGGGATCTATTGCTAGACTGCGGATTGTCATTTCATGACCCCAAGATAACAACTAAGGTGAACCTAAATCTCATTTTGTTCAATAACAACTTTCAGAGTGCGCGGAAGTAAATACAATAACTGATAATTCAACGGCTTCATACGAGCCTTACAAC
>JAUPMG010047365.1:0-14026 GCA_031762675.1 Pachysandra terminalis | reverse complement strand
TAATGTGTAGGCATTTATTTTTGCATTTTTTGATGCATTTGGATGCATTTAGGCCTTAATTAGACATATTTAAAGTTGGGGCCAAAAATCCATCAAAAACACATGGTTTCCCCACTTTTCATCATGTCGCCGACATGTCGCCGAAGTCAACTGGCGACGTCGACATCATAAACCTTGCATTAAATGAGTCATTCATGCATTATGGGCCCCGAAGGGTAACCCAAGGACTTGACCGAACTTTGGATTCTTCATGATGGGAACCAAAGGGGTGATGTGAAAATGATTGGACTCAAAGAAGAGTGCCAAAGAATGATGAAACATTGAAGCCCAGATGGACTAGAAAATAAGTCTAAGATGACTTGGGTGAGGGATTAGCTACCCCTTTGACCAAGAATACCACGCATATATATATATATAACTAAGGACTTGATCAAGATAGAATATATGTATATGATGTGAGTAATCTATTGGAAATTGTGAGCTGGGATGTGCTATGGGGGAGATTTTTGAATGATGCCCCGGATACATTCCCTAGATCAAGAATGACGGTGGGACAAGAGAATCCCATGGGTTTAAAGCTAAAACCGTGTTGTACACACAGAATCTACTGAGCGTGCCGTTAGCCAGAAATGGCCCATGCGATCTATAAAGGCGCAATGGTAGGCCTAGGTAGGGATCTAGCATGGACATCCAACGGTCATAATTGCAATAGCATGCATTGCATTTCATGTGAATTGTGCCTTCCATTGCGTTGGATCATGGTTTGAATGATCATGACATTGCATATAAAGAACCAAAACATTTAATAATATGCCATACTTTGCATTCGAGTGAGTATATCACATGTCATTGGATATGATGAATTCTAAACACGTATAAGGGACATGTATTAAACAATGGAGTTTGAACAACTAAGTGTGTTATGAGGATTATTCAATCATTTAGTTAATTTGATTTACTATACTAAATGTTGAATCATGGCATACATGTGACGTATCTATAGTTGAATGCTTCCGAATATGTTCATATGAATGAATGGTTTGATCGTATGTATTTATTGGGTGTGCCACCTCTTAGTAGTGTGTAAAGCAGGGGTGAGAGTTGCAATCTTGAACTTTAGGGGATTACCCATGGTTTTATGAGGTATACCCTGGAGTTTGGATGTGACACTTCCCCTTGTATCTACAAGACTTAAGATTCACGATTGTCAACCCCTTTTGGTTAAAATAGAGAGCAGGCTTCAGGGGTGGAAGGCTAGGTCTCTGTCCTTTGCAGGTAGGCTTGAACTTTTTAGAGCAGTGATCTTTAGGGTGCAAGTTCAGTGGCTGTCCACCTTCATTCTACCAAAAAAATAAAACTGAAGGTTATTGACAGGTCATGCTCTGAATTCTTGTGGGCTGGAGCTGACAATTCAAAAAAAAAAACCACCTTGTTGCTTGGAACAAGGTCTGCAAGCCCAAGAGAGAAGGTGGCCTTGGGGTGATCAGCACCCTTGATTGGAATGAAGCTGCTATTCTCAAGTTCATTTGGCAATTGATCTCTAACAATAACATTCCTTGGACCCAATGGATGAGGATGCACTACATAAAAGATAGAAGTCTCTAGGCACTAAAGGTCCCAAGCAGGTGTATTTGGGCTTGGAGAAGGATTCTAAAGTCTAGACAGCTTGCTAGTAAATTGATATCATATCATATTGTCAATGATGATAAGATTTGGTTATGGTTGGATTGCTGGAGTTCTGTGGATTGTCTTGCCAAAAAAGTCTCACCTAGGCAAATCCATAGTGCTGGCCTAAATTTGGGTGACAAGGTCAACACTCTGTTGGTTAATGGGAATTGGACTTGCCCCAGATTTCTGGAGCTGGGCACTATTTGGAGTGACATCTCAGCCACCAAGGTGTATACATGCAAATGAGGATAAGATCATCTGGACACCTAACCACGTTGGCATCTTCAATATCAAGGACACTTGGCAGGTGATAAGAAGTAAAGATCAGCTTCAACTATGGTCAAGTCTCATCTGGTATACAAATAATATCCCCAAGCATTCATTCATTGCTTGGTTGGCTATAAAAAATCAACTATCCACCCAGGATAGATTAGTGAGATTTGGAATCCTATCTGCCTTCAAATGCATTCTGGGTAAGCTGGAAGTTGAAAACCATGATCATTTGTTTTCCAGTTGCCAATATACAAATGAAATCTGGGAAAAAATCTTAAATCTCTAGTGTATATCAAGGCCTGTTCTCCCTTGGCCTGAGGAGGTGATATGGTGTACTCGGGACTTTGCTGGTAAGGAGCAAAATAAAATTGCATGCAGGGTTGCTTTTTCAGCTACTATATACCACATTTGGCAAGAAAGAAACAACAGAATTTTCAAAAATAGATTTAAGCCCATGGAAGTGGTCCTGCAAACGATTGTTTCTGATGTCCAACTTAAAATGAGTACCTACTCTGGCCTTATCACTGATACTGATCACAACAGAAAATTTTTTGAGAGGTGGGAGATCCACAGAGATTAGATCATGAAAGCTACTATTTACATTAAGTGCACTCCTCCACCAGATGGTGTATTCTTGCTCAACACTGATGGTTCTCTTATGGATATGTCTGCTGGGGTCTGTGGACTGATCAGAGACAGTTTTGGTCAAGTGCTAGTGGCTTATTCTATATCTAGAGACCCTGCTCAGATCATCATCCATGAGCTGGAGCCATTTTAGTGGGTTTGGATCAGGCTTTGAACCATAGCATCTCTAAGCTGATGATTGCTTCTGACTCAGCTGTTTCTGTGGCCTACTTGACTAATATTAGTACCGCCTTTCCTTGGGGCTGTATTGATTTGATGTTCAGAATTAAACAGAGGATGTCCATGTTCAATCAATGCAAGATCATACACACTTTGAGGGAGCAAATGCTGCTGCTGATCATTTAGCTAATATGAACTGTACGAAAGATGTGCTAATGGTCATGTATGCAAATGAGATTTCACCCACCCTGTCCGAGATCATTGATAAGGATAGGGGTGGTAACCTAGACAATAAATTGTAATGCTCTGGTTTCGTTGGCTGTGGTGGTACCTCTCTCTGAGGTTGGTGGGCTGATGGTGTTCCCCTGCTGGAGAGTGGGGGAAGATGCAGGGTACTGAGTTGTGCTGTTGGCTTGTGTTTGACTGGCTGGGGTGCAGCGTGTTGGGTTGGATAAATGGGTAGATGTTGCGTCTGTGAGCTGCTGTACATGGCAGTTGGTTTGGTGTGCTCCTTTTTCTGGATAATTGGTGTGGTGGTGTGTGGGTGGATCCTTGGAGGGTGTGTTGTGTTTTGTGGTGGACTTCTACTCAAAGTTATTCACGGAATCAGCATCCTTTAGGCAAAAAGTTGGTGATCTCTCCTTTCCAGTGTTGAATGAACAGGATAGGGATATGTTGGAAAGGAGGGTTTCGGTGATGGAGATTAAAGGGGTGGCGGATAGTTGAGAGGAATAAAGCTCCGGGCCCCGACGGCTTCACAATGACATTCTATAAAAAGGCTTGGGATATTATAAAAGATGATTTGGTGGCAGCTGTGGATATTTTTTTCAGAAACGGCTCTTTGGTGAATGGTGTGGGAGCAAATTTTCGTTCACTCATCCCTAACAAGGAAGGAGCCTCTAATCTTAAGGATTTCCGGCCAATCAGTTTGGTGTCCAGTTTCTATAAGATTGTGGCCAAAATCCTAGCAAACAAGTTGAAAAGTTTCTTGTCTAAATTAGTTTCTGAAACACAATCGGCTTTTGTTGAAGGAAGACAAATCCTTGATGGAATTTTGATTGCAAATGAGTGTTTGGACTCGAAGCTTAAGGAAGGGGGAAATGGGCTGATTTGCAAAATTGATATGGAAAAGGCTTATGATCATGTGAGTTGGGACTTTCTTCTATTTCTGCTTTAGTGAATGGGGTGGCCACGGATTTCATTTCCCCATCACAGAGTGAGACAAGGGGACCATCTTTCGCCATATTTGTTTATCTTGGTGACTGAGGTGTTGGGGAAAATGGTAGATAGAGGTGTGGAGAGCAATCTCATTGAAGGTTTTGGTGTGGGTCAAGAAGCGATGAAGGTGACTCTTCTTCAGTTTGCTGATAATGTTTTAATTTTCTGCAAAGCATCATCTGAGCAGGTTATGTGGCTTAGACGTATGCTTCTTTGCTTTGAGGCAGTCTTGGGCCTCAAGATAAACCTCAGCAAAAATGAGATGTTTGGGGTTGGGGAGGTGGAAAACCTTGGTCTCCTCCTGAGTAGCATTCTAGGCTGTAAAATCTCATCCTTGCCAACTTTGTACTTGGGTATGCCACTTGGCTCAGTTTTTAAAAATAAATCAGCTTGGGTGCCTATCATTGAAAGAATGGAGAAGCATTTGGACGGGTGGAAAAGTTGTCTCTCAAAAGGAGGAAGAATCACTTTAATCAAGAGCTCTTCGGCAAATCTTCCGACATACTTTCTGTCCATTCTAAAGTGATACTGAAGTGAGGCATAAATATCATTTGGTGGAGTGGAAAGATGTTTGTAAGTCTAAAAAGGATGGGGGTTTGGGTTTTAGATCTCTCTCATCTTTTAATCAAGCGTTGTTGGGTAAGCGGCTGTGGAGGTTTGGGGTGGAAAGGGAGAGTTGGTGGAGAAGAGTGATCAAAGCAAAGTATGGTTGTTATTTCCATTATTAGAAGAATTTAACAGCCTAGAAATACAAATTAGAGCCTTAATGGATATAGGTGTATCTTTAAACTACCAAGAGAACTAAGAGCTGTCAAATTGAAAGAATACGAAGCTATGGTTAAAATATTTCAGAACAAGGGATTAATATGTGAATTAGAAAAGAACGGGGTGGAATTGAAAATATGAGCGACTTAATTGGGCTTTGGGACCTAAGTCTCAGACCTGGTCGTTTGGCCCATAAGAAAAGGCTCTAGAAGAAGTAAATTAAGGAGTAACAGTAAAATAGTAACTGTAAGGTACGAAGAAAGTTAGTTAAAATAGATACAGACCAAAGAATCAGGCCGCTTAAGGGGGATCATTTCCTATCAAAAGGTTCGAAATTCAAAAAAATTGAAATTCAAAGGAAGGGTATAGATCTGGATGGCTAGAGGAAAAAGGGAGGGAAAAAGAATTGAGATTGAGAGAAAAGAAAAAGATGAGCAGGAGAAAGAGGAGAACCCTAATCTACGTTGATGGAGGGAAATACAAAATAGATGAGGAAGAAAGAAGAAGACAGAGAAAGAGGAGGAAGGAAGAAGTGAAAAGTACAAGAGAGAAGAAAAGGGAGAAGAAGAAAAGGAAAAAAGGCAATGGTGATCCTCCAGATCCTAATCTGCAGAATCTTGAGGTAAGGATTTCCAGAGTTTCTATGGTAGTTACATTCATAAAAATAAGATAAATCTCTTAGGATGAACATCTAGATTTCTTGTTCTTGTATAAAAATATGTGCTGATCCATGTTTTAAATTTATTTGTGTTTGAATTTCTATGTGATGAAAATGTGAGTATATGGGTGTGAATCATGTGAGATCTACCTTGTGAATCCATGTGTAGATGTTAGGTTTTATGTATGAAATGTTAGTGACAATGAAGGGATGTGTGAGTATAGATTTGGGTTTAGAAAAGTGTGTTTTTGGATGTGAAAGAAGTTGGGCACGAAGCCCTAGAGTTTTTGGAGTTTTCAGGGCTATTTCCGAGCCTCAGCAGGTACCTCGGTCTGACCGAGCCTACCAGTAGGGAACCCCAAAGTTACTGACCTTTCCACCAAGCTTCGATAGGAACTGAGCTCATCAGCCAAGCACCTCGGCAGGACCCTCGATCCCACTGAACCTGCTGCCAAGCCCCAATGGGTCCCATATTTTATGGCAGCAACGTTTTAATGTTTGTGTTGCGTGTGGTGTTAGTTTTTGGTAATTATGTGTGAGATTTTGTGCAACAAAAGGGACCAAATACCCCAGTTTGCTATGTTGTGACCATGTATGGTGTGTTATGATGTATGATAAGGTTTCTAGAGAGTAACAACATGAGATAGGTTGTATGGTATGATGTTAGGGTGAATGATAATCAAAGCATGAGAATTTGTTAGTGTATGGTATGTGGACCCTAAATGAGCCCTGTGTGTTTGTGATGTGCTTGAGAGCCATGCTAGATGCAATCACAAGTAGTGAGTGTGTAAGTGTGACTCTAGATGAGCTCACAGTATGATTAGTGTGGAATGATCCTAGAGTGATCATGGTAGAATTCAGAACTCTTTAGATAAGAGGGTCTGTTGTGATTGAGATGGTTGTTCCTGCCTTTGGGTCTCATCCCTTGAAAAGGAAGATGGTGGTCTTTCTACCTTAGGTAGTATCCCCTAAAAAAAGGTAAGAAGGCTATTCCTGCCTTTGGGTTGTTTCCCCTAAAAGGAAGATGGTTAGGTTAGCATCCCCTAAAAGAAATGGTTAATGAGATTTCAATACTCTTTAGATAAGAGAATCTGATGTGGTTGATTAAGCACATTCCTGGAACAGTGCTTCCTAGAGAATATTTGGGTATGATCCTAAGGTTAGGCTTGGCCTAACACCCCTTCTGCATTTATTTCGTCACTTCATCTCATCATAGGCATTTGCATCATAACTTTATATTGCATTGCATTCTTGATTGTGAGTGTCATTTCATTAATTGTGTGCACATGTTGTGTTCATTTGCATAAATTGCATAACTGTGTGAGATGTATGCTCGCTGATTGAGTGGTGGTGTGATGTGTGGATGTTGATGGATTTGAGTGCGATGTATGGTTGTTGATTGAGTTGTGATGAGGTGTATGGATACTGTTTGAGTCATAGTGTGATATGTAGTTTGCTGAATTGACTGTTGTGTGTGAAATGGATGGTAAATGATAAGGATGAATTTTTCAATATAGAAGGAACCATGAGAGTTGGCGGCCTCGTGAGAGATGATGTGTATCATGACAGAGTTCATGAGGATGTTGGGGTTTGAGTAAGTTGTGTATGTTTATGGTTGTAGTGACATATGAATGAGTGTAATGACATGATAATGATGTGAGTTATAACATGAGTACTATGTTTATAACTGTAGTGGTATGTGAATGAGTATAATGACATGACAGTAATGGGACTAATGATATGTGACTATGATGGTATTGATTTGAAGACTGCTGATTACTTGATTAAAATGATAATTGTTTGTTATGGCTTGCATGAATTAACATGAATTATTATATGACCATGAAGGTAGTTGTTGTAAATTCTTTAGAATTTTCCAATTGAGCCTCCAAGCTCACCCCTATGTTGAAATAGGTCATCCTCTAGAGTGAAGATGAATCTGGAAAGGAGATGGCTAGCTAGATGTGATTTAAGACTTGTGAACTTTGCTACTTGACCTCAAGTGGGTAAGGATGATGTAAGTTTATATTTTGTTGAATCTTTTTATGCTAGTTGGATTTAGTCAAAGGCTTTAATCTGATGGGACTTCCGCTGAATATAGTTATGCTCTGTTGAACCACGAGTTGGTTGATTGATTTGGCCGCATCCATGGGTTGGATCCGAAGGTCATTCTCGTAGAAATCCTCGAGATAATACATCTCGAATTCGGGGCGTGACAGATTAGTATCAGAGCACTAGAGTTGAGACAACCCAAAAGGATGTGTTTAATTTGGGTCTGGGCATGACAGATTGTAGTGTGCCAGCATGTTCATGCCGGATATGTTTTTATGTTTAATTTGGGTCTGGGCTGTTGCCTGTTTTGGTGTCATCTCTGTGTGGCTTGTACTGAACCTCATTGTACATCCTTCTCTTTAATACATATTTAAAATTGACCTTCCCAAAAAAAGGAGCATGTTGTCACCCTAATTAGTTGAGGCAAATTGAAGCATTTAGCTTTCAAACTTTGACGTGTAGTCAGTCCAGTGTAACTCTTGCATGTCTAATTGACGATACTGAGATAGAAAATCCACTAGGTATCTAGACAAGTTCTAATACGTTAAAAATTAAGCAGAATGGTTGAATGACAATCTCCAGAGAGCTTGCTACAATTTTATAGGTGAAACTATAAACAGTTTTAACCAGAAATCAATTGCTTTCTAACCAATATTGAATATGGCTTTTGCAGGGGGAGTCAATGATTGCTGATTTATTCCTCCCCTCCCCCTCCCTCCCTCTTTTTCCTGTAGCCATGTATAATCTGTTCTGATTTGGTCTTTTCTTAACGAAATTCAGTTACTGATTAAAAAACTCGAAGGAAAAAACTTGCACTAGTAAATTCATGAAATCAATGAGTTGAGAACAGAAAATACCCTGTGCATAGCAATTAGAATGGAACAATAACAGGGGATGATTACTCCAACCACCATCTACCTAGGTCAATTTAAGAGAAACCTGTGTAAAACTTCCTCAAAAGTTCAATTCTCAGGCCAATAAAAAAACTCAAAGTTCTCATAGAAACAGTCCACACCTCTAAGTGAAACTAATGCCTAATGGCAGGATATATCACTGCAAAGTCACCATAGAATTCCCCCATGAAATTTAATTAAAAAACTAAAACATAAATAAATAAAACTCAAGAAGGCTAAGAGCTAAACATGGTGTAAGAAATCATTTCTCAATATATTTCTATTAAAACATTTAGTCTCCTAAAGAAACAAATAGAGAACTGTTGGATTGAACATCTCCTTGTGCTTGGTTGTATTTAATTTTTTTGTAGAAAACTAGAAATACAACTTGAAACTTTGTAAGCCTGTGAAATAGAACTAGAAACACATAAAAGGTATCACTCATCTCATTCAAAACGTTCTTCTCCTATCACTCTTTGCTTGAAATATAAAAGAGCATTGATTATCAAAAAGAAAAAGAAAAGTAAGAGAAAATGAATTATGTCGCAAGCATGGTTTTAAATTTCGCCGGCATGCCAGCGAAATGTCGCAAATTTTCATTCTGCAACATGGTGAAATGTCACCGATATATCCAAATTTCGTCGAAATTTGAGAGAAATATTGGCAAAACTTCGCCAGGTCTCCCTGGCGAAATCACAGGCGAAATCAAAATTTAAAATCTTGGTCGCAAAGGTCATGCTGCCTTTTCCACCATATTCAATTGGTATGTGCCTTATGTCGGGGGTGGAACATCTAGTGCTCCCACATCGCAAGGTCAACCAATTCTCTGGCTGATAGGCTGGCAATAGAGGGAATCCGATGGGAGAGATTGATTACAGGTATTATTGGGAGGGAGGAGTAGTTGGGGCTTGTGCTGCTATGATGTAGGTTGCGGATATGGAGATTGCTATGTGCTATTATTCTTTACCTATTTTTTCACTTTTCTTTTCAGGCTATCTCTTGGGCTCCCTCTGTTGTGCATTCTTATCATTCCTATCTATAAATATACATCTTCATTATTGATCAAAAAAAAAATTTTGAATTATGTTGTTCTTTTTTTTTCCTGAGAGTTTCTGTTACTCCTTGGTTGAGTAACAATCTCATTCGTACAACAGTAGAATTGAGGGAAAATTCCAAACTTTCAGAGCTACAGGTTTCCAAAATGTTATTTTGATTATTATCTTAATTCTTCTACGTAAAACCTCCATCTTACACTTTTTCTTAAGCTTCAGTTTGTGCAGAATGCAAAAGCAAGTTATTCGAAGTTAGAAGCAACTACCAATACAAACATCATAAGGACCAAAGATTGATGAGCAAAGAAATTTCTGAGGACTTTTGATGTTTGGTGCTGTGGGGTATTGTAACAAGTAAATAGATCTGAAAGGGGAAGGCTTACCAATGATTTAGTGTGAATTTAAATATGAAGATCTAAAGTTCCAAAGTAACTTGTTCAGAAAAGATGAGAAATTGAACACCAATCAAAAAACAAAAATAAAAGAACCTTACTTTTTTCTGTCTAAACCACTGGAACTTCAAGACAAGTGATGTACATGTCACCAGATAGAACAGAACGAGAAAACAGGATTCATGCATTAGCTGATTCATAGAGTTGGGACACATCTTGGGCAATGATTAATATCTTGCTAGAACTAGTATATACCAATAGAAATGTTGTCCCCCAGTAAAGATATTACTCAAAAATCTATGCATTTTTGGGCATGAATAATATTAACTCAAGAAAATCACATTTCAGACAAAAATGGTGGTTCAAGAAGATAAAGCAAAAGTTGGAGCGAAAAACATGTTAGTCTCTGGAAATCCTCTGTCCAAATTAATCAAATAAAAAACCTATATACTCATATAGCAGAGAGTTGAATGCAAAACAGAAAATGAAACATGAAAACTTACTGTGCATCCCCCTCATTCTGATCCTTTTGTGACTTCCTATATATATTCACAGGCATGGATTCAACGACCTCCTTTGGTGCAGGGATAGATCCAATTGAAGAAACAGAAGGTCGGGAAGATAAAACCACAGATTGCTGGTGAATTTCATCCAAAACCTAATAAAAATAGTTACAAAGTTTCAATCTATATCCCATACCACAACAGAGAAATACAGGAATGATGGTCCAGATGAAAGACAATAGTATTACCTCAAATAAAGCTTCTGCTAACATCACAATTCGTGATATGCTAGCTCTAGCATTGGTATCGTCATCTGGATTACTGGCCCTAGTACTAGTTCGGCATGTACAACGATCTGTTCGATGTTGACCCGACAAAATACATGACCTCTCATGTCCAGATAGATTCTCAAAGCGGCTTCCCAACCGCTGAAGTGCACGAACCTAACTTCAGCAGAAACATTGATAACTCTTTACAATATGCTAGATCAGTAACAAAAGGAAGACTCAAGAAAAAACTGGAATATCTGGAGACTGAACTGAGAGGATGGTCTAACATAAGGATAGGGGTACAAGAGGCTCAGAGACAGCATGCAGAATGAAACATTTGGAGGGAGAAACTATAGGCTAAGAAAACAACCTAATGGATGATCTTAAGCATGCAATCTGTTACCTTTATACTGAAAATTCCATCGTAATTTATTTACTGACGATCCAAAAGAATGTAATAATCAGATGGACCAAGATTATCCAAGGACTAATTTTAGGACCTAAGAGAGATCCTACACAGAGTTGCCAAATGGAAGGCATCTAACACTGCAGTGCGCACAAGTACAAGCTATGCAGTTGGAAGATCAGCTTTCCTATCAATTTATACATAATGCATAAAGTGTACAAACCTGAGATCTTATTCTTCTTCTTCGCTCAAGAAAATCTGTCCTATGTTCCATTATATCATGATATCTGACTTCTCTTGGCCGAGAGGCTTCCACTTCATAATCTTGACTGCTGTAGTTAGAGTTAGACATAGTAGAAAGAGGATGACCATATGAAGTTGGTGAGGTTTCAGCATTTCCATCAGAAGATGTTCTCATCCCAATGCCCCAAGTTTGTCTCCCACTACCTTCCGAAGCATCCCTTGCTTCCCTGCCATGTTGTTGCATACGACCAAACATTCTGTCAGAGAAAGAGGATCTGCGGAGAACTCTGTCTCGAAGTCTACCGACGCTTAGGGTTCGGCTAAATCGGACACTCCTTTCCACAGGTTCCCGAGCTCCTATTCGCCTATCACAGTGCCTTGTTTCTATGCTCTCTATCTCGGAACGAACTATTGGAGAATCCCCATTTACATCACACACAATTCCAGTACTGTCATTATTTCTGGCCACATCCTGCATAGAAATGATCTCATCATCCTGTAAATGTACTAAACGCGCAGAAGCTGGAAGGTTTAAGACACCACAAGAAGTGTCATCATACTGTGATGCCGGCAATCTATTAATGCTGCACGCAGGAAGCAATTCACTATTTTGATGAGTTCTATTTCTGTTACCCAAACCATTGGTGGGGCCTGTATGTAGATGAAATTCTTCTTCACTGTTCGAAACTGTGGAGAAGAGAGGATAAGGCCTTGATGACCCCAAGCTGGCTGCTCTGCTTAGCCTGAAGCTTATATTCCCTGGAATGAAACTAAAGCGGGATCGAAATCGACTTGAAGGAATCAAGGATCGAGGAGAGGTAACTTGTGTGGAGCTGCTACCAGCTCCAGAGAGAGCATCAGTCGCACTTTCTTGACCCCATTCATTAAGCTCATCATTTGAAGAAAAACACGGCGCTTCATTAGATTGTTCAACTTTAACCTTACCACAAGACTCACGTATCACTTGATCGGACTCTCTTTCCATCTGATCTGTACATGCCTCGTTACTCAAATTCCCATTTTCTTTGTTCTGGTGAGCAGAAACCTAAATCATGAGGTAACATCAGTTACAGTTTCCTTGAAGAATTTCAAAGTTAAAATTCTAAAATCACATTAAATGAACAAAAGTCACTGTTAACATGGAAACATTATGATAAACACAAAACATTAATCGAGAAAGCAAATTTCAATAGAGAAAACTGATTTTCAGCAATCAATATAGTCAACATCTGCATTCTAAACAATCATAACAAAGAACCTAGAAAATGCTATAAAAATCAGAAAATTGCCACAAAAATATTTTGATAACTAATCAAACCAAGCTACAATTTTCCCCAAATGTTTCATCAATTAGAAGCATGTTTAAAGATAATATCATTATCAAACGGCAGTCCGTACAATGTAGATACAGGAAAAAAAAAATCCAAAAGTCCTTACCACAAAAAGTTCCAAGCAAAAAGACATCAAAACAAAGATTGAAATCTTACTCACCTGGTCTTCATTGTCAGTATCGTAAGATCCAGATGGTCGGCCGAGACAGGACGACTGGAAAACCCTACTTCCCATCGATTGTGCCCTCCAAACACGCGAAGACGAAGACGAAGCATCTTTGCTACTGCTAGATCCCATCCCCCTCCAAATCTTCAAAACCTACTCAAAATGCGGCTCTGGACCACCCAAAATAACCCTAAAAAACACATTTCATTTCACCATTCAAACGCTAATTCACTGGGGAAAAAAAAAAACAAAAACTTGATAGTGTTCTGCCCGATCCAAACTCCCTCCAAATCTTCAAAATCTGCTCAAAATGTAGATCTGATCCAACAAAAACAACCCTAAAAATCGCACTTTTCCCACCTTCCAAACCCTAATAATACATTGAAAAATACAAAGGAAAACAAAATCAAAAATCAATCTTCTCGGAAACCCCAGAAAAAATATCGAATTCGCAATCATAAGAACAAAACACAGAACTAATCAGCGCTTCGCTTGCAATGAGGAAAATCCAGCAAAGAATGGATTATAGTAAAAGGAATAACGCCCTAGATAACAAAACACGATCCAGATTTAGAGGAAAAAATTTACAAGAAGTTATTACAGGAAAAAAAAAAAAGATTTGCACTCTCTTTTAAAAAGCTGTGAATTCAAGATAAACGGCTAGGTTTTGATCCGAGTCTTTGTTATGTTAATTTGTACTATTACTTTTACTTCTGTTAACGAGACGAGAAGTCCGCGAATAACGGGCTCGCGGCCTCGCATCCTCTAGAGCTTAATGTTACAGCAATTCATACAGCACCGTTGAATTGCTATCACGTGGACTTAACCGAAAAGCTAAAATCTAAAGTTAACGGCAACAAAAAAATAAATTTTTTATTCAAATTCTACCCTAACCGAGCAAATGGCGCGCATTCATCTTCTGTTTCTCCATTCTACTCTTGTTCTTAGTTTTTTGGTGCATGCTCTTCTTCTTTGTTCGTGAAATTATTGTTTGTTCATCCTCAAGGCCAAGTTCCTTCTTCTTCTTCTTCTTATTCTTCTCTTACAGTTTTTGGTTGCACATTGGAGCTTCTAATAGCTCATCCTTCATCGTCAACATCCAAACCTTGAAAGGTAGGTTTTTGCATCCAAATGTTCATCTTCTCTTCTTCTAATTTTTTTTTTTAATTTTGTTTGGCAGTGGGTACCCCAAGTTTTAGCTTTTAAGCTTAGGGTACCCTAGGCTTAAGCCAAGGGTACCCAATGCTTAATTTGTGGTACCCATGGCCAAAAATATTTTAAAAAATATATAGAAGAATATTTTTGGCCGTGGGTACCCCATATTAAGCATTGG
>JAUPMG010047354.1:0-14027 GCA_031762675.1 Pachysandra terminalis | reverse complement strand
AAACCCTCTTCGTTCAAGAGATGAAAAAAAGATCTAAAATTGGTAATCAAAAAAAAAACCAAAACTTAAAAAAAAAAAAAACCTGATCACAGTTCTGAAATACCTGGCTCTCAAAGAAAAAAACCTAATAAGTTTGCTTTTGATCCATCACTGAAAACACAAAATACAAACTCAAAACTAGATCTTGAAAGACAGATGATAACAGAAAGGGATTAAGAGAATAGTAAAACTTAGTTAATTCTTCAGCCAGCTGGCCCTAACGTTAGTTCTAACTGACGTTATTTGCCCTTTCTTCATCGTGGGATCTACATACAGGTGTCGGCCTATGGCTTAGTTAATAGGATTGTTAACAGGCTTAGTTAACAGAGGATCCGGCTCCCTCTAATGTCTGGGTAGTGAGACTGCTATCTGTGATGGATGATATCGTCTCCACTAATCAATGCGCTTTTTTTCCGGGGCATTGAATTTTGGATAGTGTCTTTGAGTTCAATGCGATTGTGGAGGAAAAATCGAGGATGGGTCCTGAAGGTGTGGTGATAAAGTTAAACCTTGAGAAAGCCTATGATACGGTGTCACTTTTTAGAGGCAGTGTTGGAATGGAAAGGCTTTGGCACTAAATGGAGATCTTGGATTATGGGATGTCTCAATAACATTTCATTATCCTTTCTAATTAATTGGGAGGGGGGTTAAGGGACATTTCTCTTTATCCATTGGGTCGCAGCAGGGAGATCCCCTCTCGTCGTTCCTCTTTACTTTCGTTGGTGAGGTTTTTAGTAGGTTTCTCTTTTGGGCTAAGGAGATGGGTCTGTTATCTGATTTTAGGGTGGGGAGGGATGAGGTGAGGGTGTCGCATTTACAATTTAAGGATGATACCATCTTAATTGTGGAGTCAATGGAGGTCTAGATATATTGAGTGAAGGTGATTATTAGATGCTTTGAAGTAGTCTCAGGGCTTAAGTTCAACTTGGAGAATAGTAGTGTTTGTGGAATCCATGTTGACGAAGAAAGGTTGGGGGTGATAGCTAAGTTATTGGGGTGTAGGGTGGAGAGGTGGCCTATGCGATATCTAAATCTACCTTTAGGTGATAACTCTAGACGTCTGGGTTTCTAGGAGCCTGTCCTAGAGAGGCTATCTAACAGGCTAGTCATTTGGAAATGTAATTATCTGTCTCTGGATGGGAGAATCACATTGATCCAGTCTGCCATGGCCAACACCCCCGATTTATCTCCTCTCGTTGTTTAGGATACCGACTAGGGTGGCTAGGATAGTGGAGAAGATTCAGCTGGATTTTCTATGGGAGGGGGGAGGAAGTAAGAAGGATCAGTTGGTTAAGGGGTCTACTGTATGTCTAAGCAAGTCTAAAGGGGGCCTTGATTTGGGGGCTATTAGGGAACGAAATTCCTCTCCTTGGAAAATGGCTTTGGCATTTCTCTACGGAAAGGGATGCCTTATGGTGTCAAGTGATTCATAGCAAATATGGCTGTCACGACAACAGGTGGGCGACTAATCCTAGGGCCAGAATTCGTTGTGCAATCCCTTGGAAGGCTATCTCAGACCTTGCACCATTGTTATATCCTTTGGTTAGGTCCTTTGTGGGGATGGGAGGCACACATCTTTTTGGCATGATTTATGGTGGGGGAAGAGTCCTTTGTCCATCACCTTTCCTAGGATCTGTAGGCTTGTCCGTCACAGGGAGTCCACAGTTGCAGAGGTTTTATCCTAGTCTGAGAGTGGTTTAGTGTGGAACCTCCAGCTTTGTAGGGAGGTGCGTGATGTTAAGGTGTGGCCCTTGGCGCTCTTGTTGATTCCTTGAGTTCTGTTTTTATTGATCTCGACTCCTCAGGTTCAAGGATATGGTCACCATCCTCTGATGGATGTTTTCTCTTTAGTTCCTTCTGTCATGCTCTGAGGGTTTCGAGAGAAGTTTTCCCTCCTCTTTTTTCCCTCTTCTTGGTTGTGGAAGGCTCATTCCCCCCCTAGAGTTAAAGAATTTGTTTGGACTATTGTTCTGTACATGATTAACACTCGTGATCTATTGCAACGCAAGAAGCAGGGCTGGGCTATGTCCCCACATATGTGCTTCATTTGTCGCAATGATGGGGTTTTGATGATCATTTGCTACTACATTGCCCATTTTCCTTTGTGGTATGGAGGTTCTTTCTTCACTTTATCTCGGTTGACTGGATTTAGCCGCATGGTATTGCCAAGTTGTTTAAGCACTAACATTTTTCCATCCTGGGGGTTAGGGGGTGATTTGGTCAACAACATTATGTATTTGGTAGCTTCGTGGATGATCTTGTTGCCGGCTTTTGAGGGTATATCCACTTCTGATGTCACCAGATGTTGGGGACAGGTGATGGAGTCTTCACCTATGCCTTTACCCTCTCTAGCTACGTGGTGTCCTCCCACTCTTGGTCGTTTGAAGCTGAATGTGGACAATTCTTGCTTGGGAAATTTGAGGCCTTAGGGGTTGGTGATATTTTTAGGGATCATGGGGGTATCATCCAACATGCTTTCTATGGCCCAATTGGTATTGGTGACTCTACTCATGCTGAGATTATGACCCTGATTATGGGGATCATGAGGCGATACGGTATGGTTTTGTGGAGCTAGATATAGAGGGTGACTCCTTCTCAGTCTTTTCATGGATGAGGGTTTGTGCCCGTATCCCTTGGAGATATAGCCACTATGTTCATTTGGCCTGATTTTTGGTTCATGGTGTACATGCCTCCTTTATACACACCCCTAGATCGGCGAATAGTGTGGCAGACTCCTTGGCTAAGAGGGGTGTGGGCAGTGAGGCTTTTTTCTATGGGGTTCGTAATCTAGAGGTGTTTTGGGTGGCTGGTCTATAGTAGTGGGAATTTTCCTTGCCAATTCTATTGAGGTTGTGTTACTACTGATGTTTCATTTCTCTGTTATCGATAAAAAAAAAAAAAATTGGGGGGAGTTTATGTGATTAGGTAAATGAGTGAGAAGGATAAGGGAGGGTCATGAAAAACATGCAGTACAAATCTAATAGACCCCATATTGCAACATAGTTTACATGGTCTAACTTACAAGATCCAACAGTGTGCTCCCGTATAAATAGGTTTCTAGTTGGAAGAAAAATAAAACAAGATTCTAATGGATTAATGAGAGAAAGGGTACTTCCATAAATTGCAAATGGGAGAAGGCGCAAAAATCACATCACTCGTCTGAGTGTTAATGATGAGGTCATGAACAATAGTGAGGAAATTGAATGGAAAAGGGTTTTGGTGTAGAAGGCGCGTGTGTATAAACGGCTGCCTAAGGAATGTGTACTCCATCATGATCAATGGTAACCTGAAAGTTCACTTCCCATCATCTCATGGCTATCGTCAGGGAACCCCTTGTTACCATTCCATTCAAGTTGGGTCGAAGCGAGTTGCAAACCTCATCTCCAACTTGTAGATGATAAAATGTGGTTCTTAGAGGGATGTAAGGAACATGTGTTCAAAGTCAAATCCATCCTTAAGTAGTTCAAATTGAGGCATAAACTGATGTGAAATTAAATAAAAGTATGACTTTGAGCATGCAGGAATGGTTAGAAATTTGTGCACAAGTGGAGTCTAATGCCCCGTTTGGATACAAGAAAGTATAGACGGCTAGAAAGTGCACTTTTCTTGTATTCCGTGGACGTTTGATTACCAATAAAATGAAAGAAACGGTGGGGGCCCACCGTGTACGTTTGATTACCAATAAAATGAAAGAAACGGTGGGGGCCCACCTCTTTTTTATCTTGCATGATTAGTCCCGAAATGAGTCGTAAGAAATTTTTTTGTCTTCTTCCTACCTTGCCCTTCCTAAATATCCAAATTTACAAGGATTAACATTAGGGCTGTAACTCGGTTTGGTTAGGCTTCCAAGAAATGAAAGAATATATGGGAAGTTTTTTCTAAACACTACAAAATACAGGTTTTTTGCCGACGGTTTTGGACCGCTGACAAAGGTTTTGTCGACGGTCAGGGAAATCCCCGAGCAATGCTTGGCCGGAGAAAGCATTGTCGGCGATACTGATGGCAGTTTCAGTAGACCGCCGACAATTAGAAGAACATCTTCGGCAGGTAGAAACCACTATTAAAGAGGGAAAGCAAAACAATTTTTTTAACTTTTGTTGACGATCCAAACCACCGAGGAATAGACTAATGCACGACGATTTTGTGGGACCATCATGAATTATAAAGCCATCTTCGACGGTCATAAACCGCTGTTAAAGAGGGTATATATAATTTTTGTTGGTTATTTATCGACGGTCTGGACCGTCGATGAATATATGCTTTAACGACGGTTTTATAAGACCGCTGTTAAATATCTATGTTTTTTTTCTAAGAATTTTCCTATTTCTACAAGATTACGAATCTGTAAATAAATACAATTCAATTATATGAAATTATAGAAAAACAAACACAATTCAAGTCTATTAAACCTACAAGTGAACCTGTAAAAAAAAACATAATTATATTTATAATGTTAATAGCAACCACACATGTTATGATCAAGAACAGATATAAGGTGATAACAAACACAATTCAAGTCTATTACATTAAATTATTATATGATATATAAATATCCAAAGCAATATATACAAATGCCAATACAGATCGTGAGTGGATAGCAAAAATCGCTGTGGATCCTGATGATCAACACCTCCAAACCCCTGCTAATCTCCTCCACCCTACAATACAGATTCTATAAACTAGTTTTAGTTATCATGATTATATTAAAGTAAATATCAAATATATAACTAAAGATTATAAACAGGTTGATATAGATTCTACCTGCTGACGAGTCACATTCAATACCAAGCGTTGTAATTCAACCAGCTGAGCACTCGTCTCGGTCTAGACAGCACTAGCTTAGTACTCGTCTCGGCCTGGACAACAGCTAGCTGAGCAAACTCTTGATCCCTCTGAACTAGCCGAGCAGTCACCTCCTCTAGATCGGATCGTAAGATAACGACCTCCACTTCTCTAGTCATGCTCTCCTGGCTCTCATGAGGCTGTGGCTGCAATCTGGATGGGGTATGTCCCATCCCCATCTCGTGAACGCGGCCACACCTCTCGAATCCCATGACCCGAGCATAGACGTCATGATCGGTGCTGTCTTGCGAGCCCTCTGGCAGTGACGCCCTCACCTGGTCTATATCCGCCTGCATGCATGCAGCAGATATATGATTAGGAAAAAAATGTATGACAAACAGAGTGATTGTATAATTTGTAAGAAGTAAAAGAATTCTTAGTCAAAAAATGTATGACAAACAATTGTGAATATTGGTCAATTGCTTAACATCAGAAAAGAAAATAAAGCAATGTAAACATTGGTCAGTTGTTTAACATCAGGATTACAGTTTATTTTTGCAAGCACGGTGAATAAAGAACTTGACTATCAAAGCCCCAAGAACTATGCATTATAATTTGCTACAAATTAAAAAAAAAAGAAAGTGATGTTGAACAACTCAACACACCCAAACCCACTCACACCAACTCAATGAAGGTTAGTCCAGGACCGACCTCCACAGCACATTACCAAACTAAATCTAAATGGTATACCGTGAACTAACAGTCATGGATTGGTTTGGGGTCAGTTTAAGTCGGGTTAACACACTTGGGTACCAAATGATCCTATTTGACAAAGGCATTGCAAAGAAAAAATTGCATATAATATAACATATATCATATCACTTGTGTCATATATAATATATCATATTACATCTGTAATTCGTTCCGGACAGCTTCCTAGGAGGAAAACTATTGAGGAGGAACCACTAGAGCATCAGGAAGAACAACAGAGCCCTCCTCCAGAACAACACCATGGAGGTTCCACCTCCTCTACACCACGGGTCGACATTCCGCCTAGACATCATTACACGAGGCATGACCATGAACGCCCAACTTGTGGCTTTGGAGAGGTATAACTCCCAATTGAAAGCCGAGATAGAAGAGAACAGGAAAGAGATGTCCAGACTCCAAGAGACTATGGAAAAGGCACTCCAGTACTTTCAAGACATGTTTGGATGTGGTCAAGCGAGCGATGCCATCCCACCTTCAGCACATGCACCTCCGCCCCCTCATGAGGGAGATACCTCTTAGAGGATTTAGATTTCTTTATACTTTCTTTCTTTTATTGCCATCTGCGAATGGCAAGGAATTTGTTATGAGAAGTTTTGATGTAATGCTTAGTGATTCGAACCTTGTGTTAGCTAATTTGGTTGTTTTGAATGGAAGAAATTTATGATGACTCTCTATGGATTAGTAGCATGAGTATTGTTTAAAAACCCATGTACAACATGTTTAGGAAGACTGAGAATGTGAAATCCTTTAGTAGATTTAGTGAGACTTAATTTCGGGACAAAATTCTTTCAAAGAGGGCGGATTGTAGTGACCCTGACCTTTGATTTAAAATTTTAATATAAACTTAAATTTAATTATACAGTAAACCCAAATGAGAGAGTGTGCGATTAGGGACCTACATTCTGTATAAGGGTGTAATCATTAAATGAATTTGGAATAAGGCCTATAAGTAATAATAGATAGAACTTTGGAGGTCAATAGTTTTAATAATGAGATTTAAGAAATTAGGGCTTAGGTCCTAGGGCCTAAGAGTAGAATCTAGAACCAGAATGGTCGTTTAGATCCATTAGGCCTAAAAGTGGCTTTTACTTTTTAAATTTGAATTCAGCAATGTTAGGCTAAGGGAAGTTACCTTAACTGCTGAAACTCTTTTTTTATGACTGCATTTGGTTTGTTTTTTTATGACTGCATTTGGTTTGTTTTTTTATGACTGCATTTGGTTTGCGTCAAATTGTGGGAAAGGAAAAAGAATATAGTGGGTTTTATCATTTTCCTTTTCCTTTTGGTATTTAGTTAGTAGGAAAATGAAAAAAAAGTGAGCCCCACAGCATTTTTAGGAAACTTTTTGCTTTCATTAGGAACAAAATTCCTCACTCATTTTGCCCGACTCTGTGTCAAAGAATCAGAAATTTTTCTTTTTCTGATTCATTTGACTTTCCCACTGTTTGACACACCACACACAACCAATAGGATCTAGTAATTTTGGAAAGATTTCATAACCCCATATTTTGTGAGATACGGCCAAGGAGATGGAAAAGAAGAAAGAGAAGGGAAAAAGAGATTGGAAAAGAAGAAGATGAGGAGGAAGAAAGAACTTTTCTGGTGACGCAAAAACTGCAAATGCTCATAAAAGAAAAAGCATCGATTGAAGTCACCTGAAAATCTCTCGTTGGCGACGCAAAAACCGCAAGAAAACCAAAATGTGAATGGTTAGAAGATTTCAGTGGAGTCTGTTAGGATTTTTGGAAAAAAAAAATAAGTGGGTTAATATATGCTTATAGAAAATCTGAGAGAGAGAAAGAGAGAGTTGGAGATGAGGAAGAGTTCGTGCGAGACTAGGGTACTTAACGTGGCTGGCAGACCGAGTTCGTCGGCTATAATATTAATTTATAAAAAAAGTAAAAAAAAAAAAAAAAAAAAAAAGGAGGGAAGGAAGCCACTGGTATATTTATTCTGGCGAAAAAGATCCACTAAGCCATAAATAACGTCTGCCGAGATTACACATTCGCATCAATGCAGTTAATTTTTACCAGGAAAATAATTATTGCCAGTAAAAGATTTGATCAGCTGAAAATAACTCTTAATGGTAACAGAATTTTGTAGTCCGCTAGTAATACCTACCGGCAAAAACCTGTTTTTTTGTAGTGATTATGCAACCAAGACAATTCTCTCAGACATATTTTCTTTATATTTTTAATCATTCTACACATTTATAATAAACATCTTTAAAGGAGCAATGCTCGTGAATATGTAGCTTCTTAAGTGTCCAACATCAAAATAAGGTTTTTTGAGGCTATCTAAATTATCAATAAAACAAAGAACTCTTCGTTGAATGTAGAAGGAATTTCAAGTAGGTAAGTGAACCTGGAGACAACAAATTCATTACTCTTATTCCAACTTATGTCCAAGCTAGTTTATACCATTGCATTTTGAGTTCAGATGCAAAGAGGCCATGTGGATGAAGAACTGTTGCCCTGCCTACCTCTATATGTTCAATGAAATCAATGAGTATGGCCATCCTTGTGGGTGATATTTCTCTTTATTACTCAGCTTGTAAAACTATTATGTAAGAAAAATCCTTAAAATCAATTAAACAAGAGAAGAAAACGGAAACGACTTACCATGAAGATCAGTTATGGAAATTCGTTGACGAGGCATATGTTATTCTGGTAAATCATTGATCCGATTAGAGTTGGCCGATATATTTGATAATGCTTTTTTGATTTCTCTTTTTCTCTTGATACTTTGAAAATTAAATGATGCCACCTCATCTTTGTAAACCTGATAATAATAATTCCAAATTTAAGGTTAGAGGAAGAAACACTTCCGGCAAAAAGGTCAAAACTTATTACACGATAAAGACAAATATTATATTATATATAATTAGGGGTGTAAACAAACCGAGCTAGCTCGGCTGAGGCTTGGGCTGAGCTCAATATTTAAGTTCGCGAGCCGAGCCCAAGCCTAAAAAAAAGCTCATATGTTTAACGAGCTTGAGCTGAACTTAGGTAGGCTCAACTCGGTTAAAGCTCGGCTCGGTAGTCTCACTAGTTTTCCCTCCACGTGATGCATATACTTTAGGAGCAGATCCTCTGAAGCAATATTTTCCTATAGCACTTTGTAGCACTTTTTCCTCCAAGGAAAAAGTGCCACGTTCTTACCTAACCACATAAGAGTTAACCCAAGTGTCACGTTCTTACCTAACCACATAAAAGTTAACCCAATTTAAAGGTTAATAAATTAAGGTAATCTAACTTACTTTTAAAGCTTTTTGATGGTCAAACTAATTTGACCACCATTTTCTCTCTCACTCTCCTTTCTCCCTATCAACGATTTAACAGAAACCCTTTTTTTGATAGAAAAGTTCATAAACCTTTCTACAACTATACAAATCTCATTTTTTTTACAAAACAAAGTTCTACAAAATACGGAGAACATTTTCCGAGCGGCTTGAAAACACAATCGTTCAAAGACGAACGCCAAAGAAGAGGAAGGATTTATTTTATTTTATATTTTTAGATTCAATCGTTGTTTTTTTTTTTTCTTCTTCATATGGCACTTAGATTCTAGGGTTTCAGGATTTACTCTTTTTTTTTTTAAATCGAGCTCCTATGAGGTTCAATTGGATTTTATAAACTGGGCTTCATGATTTTCTCGTTTTTATTAACAAAAATTCAAGTTCCTATGAGATTCAGTTGGGTTTTATAAATCGGGTTTCAGGATTTACACAATTTTCAGATTCAATAGTTTTTTTTATTAACATGGTTCTTATTTTTGCACGGTTCAGATTCAATTGTCTCACTTCCCCATTTGATTGTCCATTCTTTTTTTTTTTCCAAGCCTTTCACGAGCTACCGAGCCGAGCTTTAGCGAGTCGAGCCTGAGCCTTAAAATAACTAACGAGCCTGAACCTAAATATTTTTACCAAGCCTGAGCCGAGCCCGAGCCTTATTCTGAATTTATGAGCCCAAGTCGAACTGGGTTCAGCTCGGCTCAGCTCGGCTCGTTTACAGCCTATATATAATAGGAAATCACAATGTTTTTATCGATATTTTCAATGAAAATTCTCATTTTCTCTATTTTCATGAAAATGAAAAAGCTATCATATCCGGTCATGATATACAATAATTACAGATAAGAAAAGTTTAGCTGATTCAAAAATAAACAAGTAGATAAAAATGGATTAGAAAGACTAAGCTTATCAGAGGTATTATAAGGACTCTTTAGATTATTGGAAAATGGAGAGACTACCAAAAATCAATGGAACGTAATGAAAAAGAAAATGATTGACCCAAGATTTGTTATTAAACGAGCAACCAAAACTCAAGGAAAGCATCTCACCTCTAGAATGATTAAATCTATATACAACTTAAAGTGCTTCACTACAAAGGGAATTTGATTATAGACAAATTCTTTCACGAAATTAATTGAGAATTTGACAGGGAGATAAGCAAAAACAACTAATCCACAAAACATTAAAAAAAATAAAATAAAATAAAACAAAGACATGATATTAAAAAAAAATTAATATTAAAATACATGCTGCAAAGCACTAAGATATAAGAGAATAAGATTTGAAAATAGAGTTTAAATATCATCCAATAATGTATGACCATGATATAGTGATATACAACCAGTACATACTGGTCATTAAAGGTAAGGGCATTGATTCCATCAAATCTTGGATCTTTTCAGCCATATAATGGTATGGACTAGCCGTTATGGACCCTAGTAGAACTGGTGGGTATAACTATTGGTATCAATTCTTTAAACCTTGCTTGAGAAACTGTGATTTAAAAAAAAATCACATAATGAATATTGTATAAAAATGAAATAAACAAGACAAAATATATCAAAGAACATGCTGTTTGAAAGATTATGGAAAATGGAGGGGATAACATAAATCAAAGCATACGAATGAAGAATATAAACCCTACCCAAAAGGTTTTATGAAGGATTAGTACAAAATTTAAAGGAAAGCTTCTCCATAGCTTGCAATGAGCAAAATGGTATAAGAATTTCAGTAGTTCATTGCAGAAAGGAGCTCCATTTATAGATGAAACTCTGACGCAAAATTAAATGAAAATCTGGCATACTGAGCATAATCTATTTAAATTTAAATTTCCCTTTAAAGGGGGAATCCATAATTTTATTAGAATCTCTTTAAAATGTTCCAAAATCTGTCTTCAATAAGCAAGGATAGCATTATCTACTATCGTTTCGATGAAAATGTGGTGACTTGACAGTGACACATACTCCAAAAAGGGTGTTTTAGTAATTTAAACACCGTGAGGGTGCTTTTGTCGTCACAAGATTTTTATATCAACTTTTCAGATGGGCGGTGGATCAGGTGCGGCTGGCCAAGCCGTGCGGGTGAGTGCGGGCGGCTCTCTATTAGTGCATTGCTCACCCGCACGGCTTGGCCACCCGCACAGGATCTGCTCTCTTTCATATGTATGTGTTTCGCACCCCAATGGTAGGGGTGGTAAAATCTGACCCAATCTGTGAACCTGCCTGATTCGACCTGGCATTTTGTGTGGGTTAAGGGGTTCATATTTTCAATCCATTGGGTGGCTTTAGATTGGGGTTTTCAAACCTACAAGTAATGGGATCATTTATCCATTTAACCTTGATAATCAATTAATTGTATATACATATATTAGATAATTGTATTATATTACATAATTATGTAAAGCAGGGACCTAGGGATACATCTGTGGGTCCAAGTTTAGATCCCATTGATGGGGCTGGGTTTGGGTTGGCCAACTCCAATCTGTTTAATGAACGAGTGGGTTTGGGTAGAGCTAAGACCCAATAATATACATATTCAACCCAATATCCAACTAATCCATTGTCACCTCTACTGTTAGCAAAACTTGATTTGTTTTCTTCAAAAAAACACGTTTTGATGTTTAACTATTGTAAACTTCGTTTAAAACTTTATGCAACAAAGAAAAAAAAAACGACTCTCATAAAAACTTATTAATAACACTTTTTACATTTTACGTTTAAAACTCTTCAAAAAAAATTATCGTCTGCAAATTTTAGATATTAAAATTTTTAAAACTTTTATTTTTTTCTTTGATTCAATGGATTTTATTGAGCATTTTATTAGTTTCAATTTATTGATGTGTTATTTTCATTCAAAGGTTTAAATAGCATTTTTTTTTTGTTAGTTTTTTAACTATTGATATTGTGATTCAAAGTCTACCAACTCTCTAGACTTAAGAACTATGGAATAATTTCGGATAAGAAAAAATAAAACATAAAAGGAAGAGGGCCTTTTTGATAAAGAGTTGAAAAGAGAAATGGACTTTAATTGATGTTTAATTTTTAATTTTTTATTTTAATATCATAAATTTAAAAAATTCAAATCTTTAATCCTACATTATATTTTCACGAAGAAAATGAATATTGGTAAAATTAAAGTTTCTTATAGGTAGTGAATGTAAATTATTTAGAATTATAAATTAGTTTTTAGAATAATAATATAATATTTTCTTAAAGTTATTGATAATTAGCTGATAATTTCACTTACATGTTCACGTTTTTTTTTATTTTGCTTTTTTAAACCCCTAGCGTATTAAACTTGAACTATTTAATCAAAATACTTTTACGTTTTCGTTTTATTGACTTTTTTTTTTGACTTTGTCTTTTTGAGTGAAGATCCTATTAAACTTGATATTTTACCATCTCAGTTTTTTGTCATATCATGTCATGCTAACAATGGTCACCCCTACCCAATGGTTTTGGTCAAAACATTTCTATTGAAGGGAAGTAGATGACATGTTTCAAGAAGGACCTCCCTTTTGTTTATATCGAGTATTAGATGTTGCTATGGATCAGGTTGGATATTGGTTTCCGCAAACCCTATACTGACCTTATATCCACTCTACTTCAACCCTACTCCAATCCAAGGTGGGGCAGGGAGAAGTGGCCCATTTGTAATATAATGCTTGTGTCCAAAATATATTATAACGTAAATATACAATTCTAATCACAGATAATAGCAATAGGGCAGAACCAATACGTGTTTTGGTGAACCCAAAGTTGATCCTAAATCAGTTATGGGCTTATCAAACCCACCTCCATAGGGCCAGGTTCGAGCAAGTTGCCAATTTAATCATCCGATTACTATCTCTATTCAGTAGAGACGAGCGAATCAAGACGATTCATCTCTATGTACGTTTAGACTGCGTTTATCACTGCTTAATTAAGTGCTTAATTTTACTTTTAACTTATTACGATGTCTTTAAGGCTTCACAGATAATCAATTGACATCCATAAAAAGACAATATGAAATATTTGAGCCAATCAGGACTTTTTCTTGAAAAGACAATAGGTCATTTTTAATCATTTAATCAACTATGACCTTTTCTTGAATACACAATAGGTAATTCTTAATCAGTTTATTAACATCTTTTCCAAACTAGTTATGATTCACAGCAAAATTCTGTTCCACCATTCAAACCTATCAAATGTCATTTTTTTTTTTTTTTTTTTGAGTTAAATTAGAGGCTTTCAAATATTTTCTCTCTAACTTTGTCCATGCCAATTTATGTCCCTTTATGCCCTTCTCCTACTTTTTTTAAAATCTTCTACTTCCATAAACTTATACTTTCTTGGTGGTGGTTTTATTAGTCCTCTTCTGACAAGCCTAAAGAATCTTAATCAATTCAATTCAATTTAGCGCGTCCATGTTTCAAATTGATATCATGAGACACGGCATTCCAAATAGATAAAAATTCATCAAAATCCAATGTATGGAGGTAAAATCTCAGCCGCTGGTTAAAGGGTGCGATTAGATTAGAAGTTTAACAAGTTAAAGTACACTTGGGAGAAACAAAGAGTTGTCTAGTTTCTGTTCCCATAGGATATGTTTAGCTTCAGAAAGGAAATAGTGGGATTGACTAAATGAAAAAGGAAACTTGAGTAAAAGGGGTTATTCTAAAGATTCTTTACAAGGTTCCTATCCTACTATAATAAAAAATAAATCCAGAATTGTTAAGAATGATGAAAGGTTTATTTAAATCTCTATAGATGTGGAATAGGAGAATCAAGGAAATAAGAATGGCCAGTCTTTCAATTGGAAAAGGAAAGGCACTTATGTAGGAAGAAGTCTGCAAAGCAAGTGATCTATCGTAAAATCTCTGCAGGTATTAATACAAAAGGAGCAGCACATATCAACTTGAGTAATCCAACTCCAAGTCTCCAACCCAACAGGCTTGTCTTCTTCTTTCTCATCTTTTAAAATTTTCCGACCGTTTCTCTTCATTGTAATTGTTTATTCAATCAGTTGTTAACTTTTTTATTAAGTTTAGTAAGAGGTTTCTGCATCAAAGAGCAATCAATTCAATAAGTGTTTGCTTTCTTTGTTCACATTTTAATTACTAATTTTCTTTAATCGGCATATCACACATTATAGCATCATACCC
>JAUPMG010047323.1:0-14028 GCA_031762675.1 Pachysandra terminalis | reverse complement strand
TATGGTGGACTTTTAACCATGGGTTAGCGCCCGGATCAGAGATGGCACAGCCGGATGTTCCTAGGACATACAGAGCCCGAATTCGTGTGAAACTGCAATGAGGGACACTTAACAGATCATATAAGCATAGGCATAACCACATCGCATTGCATTCCTTGATTGAGCATACATTGGGCCATCTGTTTGATCATCCTAGCATCATACTCATATCGTATCACATGTTACTGATTTTTGTTGTCTCATCGCTTTTATCTGGATTTCTGTCATATGTGTTGTATAACTGGTTAACTGGATCATGCTTTCTAAGTATTCAAAACTCATGCAACTTTCATGTTGCAAGCCGTTACTGATGATGGACGTTCGCGGTTCATATTTAGTTACTCGTTTCAGTTCTCTTTATTTATTTCTGTACAAACTCTAGTTATGACTTTGAGATGTAATAAGGCTCTTCTGAAGCCATTTGATTAGATGTTATTTCACTTTCATTATGTAATAATTGCTTCCGCTACTCTGTTGATGAATAAATACAGTATTTATTTCATCCTTACTTTGATTTTGATGTTGTCAATCCGTAGTTTAGAAATGGATCCCGAATGTTACGCCTTGTGATCCGTGCCATCCCGCCTAGGGATTCAGGTTACGGGATCTGGTGCGTGACAAGCACAAAAGTAGATCATATATAACGAAACCCAAACTAAGAAAATCAAAGCATATCTAGCTAATAAACTTGTCTTGAGCAAAAGGAGAAGAGAGATTATAGAATTCATAAACTTGATAGATTTTGATCTTTTTATTCATTTCCATAGCTGAGTCTCTCTTATTCCATAATGATCATTATAATTGTCTTTACATACTCAACTTACCCATTTGATTGATAGCGAGCCATTAAAACAACATACAAAATAAATTAAAAAGAAAAAAAGGCAACAAGAATCTTCAAAAACAGATTCAAAAAAGTGCAAAGAAATAAAAGAAAGGACGAAACCACCTTCATCTCATGAGCTTATTAGAACCAATGTAGAAGATAGGTTTGGTCGCTAATTAAGGCCCCTGGGTCGAAGAACAGTAGATAGGGAACGAGTTGGGGACCTTGAGGCAGCGAGATGAACCAGATGGAGGGACGAAACCCGTTGAGAGCATGGCTGAGAATGGCCTTGACCTGAAGTTGTTCTTGATCTTCTTTCTCTTGTTATTATTCCTCTTGAGTTCATCATTCAAAAAGAAAGACTTGGTGTTCTTGATCTTGAATACTTGATATTGGGTTGATACATCCGGAGAAGAATGTTCATCAGCTCGGAGTTGTTGTGGTGAAGAATGAAAAGCAAAGAAGGGAAGAGAAATGGCCAAAAACCGAAGGCGCAGTTGAAACCCATGAGATTTAGGGTTTAGGCGGTGATGCATTTGTACATCTTGATGGATTTACGTGGAGCTTTGATATGAGAGACATTTCAAGTGACTGGTCTAGACCCAAATGCCACTTAAAATTCTGATTTCCAAGGTTTGGTGGCGCTAAATGAAATCAATATTTTAAGGGACATTTGAGTCTGGTCACCTGAAATATCATTCAAAATTAAATATTTTACAAACTAAGCACTATATTTTATATTTTATAAAAGTTCTTGATTATAAAAGCACTATATTTGGAGCCACCAAATCTTAAATTTTCTTTAGGATTAAACAGTTGGGTCAGGTTCCATTATTAACGGGTACGACCAAATCCAACCTGCCAATAAACAGGTTGAATCTGTCAATCTGTTTATTTTTAATCATTAATTAACTGGATTTTAATTTAAATTTTAAATTGATATCATTGTATATTACCCATTTAATATATTATATTTTTAATACATATAAAAAATTAATAAACATTAAAAGTATATTTTTAACCTATCATTTAAATTACAGCACATAGACACAAGTATAAAATCAAGCATTCAAACTCAAATTCATTCATAGTCTTCTCGTACCCCATTAAATGGGTTTTTAGGATTTATATCTGAAAAATAATAATAATAATAATAATAATAATAATAATAATAATATGTGATGTTGTGTGCTCGTTGTTCTTTGCCATGATTCTTTGTATCCTTGGAGATGAAAAGTGAAGAAAAAAAGGTAGAGTTAAAAACGAAAACCCTAGCATTCTTTCTTTATCTCTAATATATATATATATATATATATATATATATATGATAATAGCTACCATATCGTAGTTATGCTATATAGGACTTCAATTGAAAAAATTAAAAAAACCTACAATTAAACAGGCATTTAATAGGTAGTTCTATATAGGACTCCAATTGAAAAAATTAAAAAAACCTACAATTAAACAGGCATTTAATAGGTTGGCGGTCGGCTCGGCCTCGGCCTTGGCCACGGCTCATGCGATCTGAGCTTGAGCTTAATATTTAGGCTCACGAGCCGAGTTTGAGCCCAAAACAAGGCTCGTTATTTTAACGAGTCCAAGCCGAACTTAGATAGGCTCGGCTCAGTTAAAGCTCGGCTTGGGATCTGATATATATATATATATATATATATATATATATTATTCACATAATTAATGTGAGCCACACAACATCCAAGGATTTCATATTTCCAAAATTCCAACTAAATTTGGCGTGCTTACTTTTTAATTAGTTAAGCCTTTTTTTCACATTATTCAAGGATCTTCAATATATATAGAGAGAGAAATGATACTAGCTTTTATGCTATATAGGACTCCAATTGAAAAATAAAAATAAATAAGCTACAATTACACATGCATTTAACAGGTTGGCGGGTTGGGATGGGTTGAAAAATGTAAATCCAGGCCAATCCTGACCCGTTTAATCAGGTTAGGTTCAGGCATGGTTTCAAGGATCAAACTGATCCAGTCCAAATTGGCCGGTCCGTACTGGGATCAGCAAGGATCGGTTCGATCCCAAGCCACGATACAACTATTGTATCAAGTGACTTTGAATCGGATCGGATCGATCCTACTAATCCAAAGTTTTTTTTTTTTTTTTAAATTTAAAAAACCAACGATCAAACAGGCATCGGACTGGACCGGTCCAATACCGACCCATATCATCGGTCCGACCGATCCCAAATTTTATTTTTTTTAAGAATGACCAACTTTTGGATCGGATCTGGATCGGCCAGTACTGACCGGTATCGCCGATCCAAATCGAGATCGGCCAAGACCGATCCGATCCAAGATCCCGAGACTTAAAACCCTAGGTTCAGGTGGATTGATGCGTCGGGTCCAACATTGCCAACTCTAATCTCTGCTTTTAGAAGATTTTTCTAAGTTCAGGTTTATTGGTAAGACGCATCTATGTTAGTTCCCCGGTCTCGCACGGGATTTTACAAATCATATAATTTTCGAAATTTTTTTTTTTTGGGAGAGAAATATTAAACAATTCCACATTGATTTTATTGAAGTGAATAAAATCCAACACAGGTCCTTCGAAGGACTACATGAGCGCAAGCGTTATGGCAGGACTCCGAGGTCCCGTATCAATTCCTTAGTGTTTTATCTACTGAAGAAAGTTTTATACTAGATACTATTGATCAAATTACAGATCCTATCATAAAAAAAGGAATATATATCTAAATATATCCAACTTAGTAAAGCTTCTCTAAACCAACCTAAATCAATTAATAAAAATCCTCTCATTCCTAATGATGCTTATACTATTAAAGAGGTTTATAATAGATTAAAATCAAATCCTAATAACTTTAAAGAAACTTCTTTACATGATCTCCAAACAGAATTAGCTCAGATTAAAATTGAATTACGTGAATTACAACAAAAGGTTAAACTTTTAGAATTATCTCAATCTCCACCTACTCCTACTATGGAAGATTTTAATAATATGTATGAATAATTTTCCCAAACTCATAAAGCTGAAACTAGCCGTACTACTCATTTCCATGAAAATGTAGCTAATATAGATAATTTAGTTAATACTATTAATTTAGATGAAAATATTAACCCGATGATATATATATAATTTTGTTTGAAATAAAATCTTATTGTACTTTTTTGTGTAAAGAAAACCAACAATAAAATGAGATTTACTTTTTGCAAAATTTGAATACTCCGAAGTCCAATATAAATTTGACGGCAAAAGCCTTTTAATTACTTAATATTTTTCCGACTCTTTTTAATTGTCAAATGATCCTATTATATATATATATATATATATATATATATATAATTTTGTTTGAAATAAAATCGTATTGTATTTTTTTTTAAAGAAAACCAACTATAGAGTAAGATTTATTTTTTGCAAAATTTGATTACATCATAACACCTCATAACAAGCATGTCGCACGCCATGTCACAATCCGTGAGATAAGGGGGCCGTTTTCACGCTAAGAACGAGAAAATGTTCTGAAAGATCCACCGTCATGTATTAAACCATTTTATGTTATTAATGGAGTTAAATAAACATAAACATTTCTCACGTTGTAAGATCCACCGTCATGTATAAGGTCCACATTGCTTATGTCGTTAGAATTATCAAAGAGTCGAGCTGGCAATGCCGTTAGAACTATCAAAGACTCGGCGCGGCTCAGGTTTGGTGTGCCGATCCCTTACCAGCACACCGTGACCCTGCCGATCTCCAACCCTTGGTAAATATTTGTGAATTTGATCTGATTAGACCCAACTAGACCACCATGTGAAGTTTCATGAAAATTGGCACACTTTTGCTGTGACCATTCCGTAATTGTGCCGATCTTTACCGGTGTACCGTGGAGCTTGCCCTTGACTGTGCCGATCTCCATTGTTTATCCATTTTCAATTCTAAGACCTTGTACACATGTAATAGGATAAAACTAGTGTGTTTGATGTGTTTTCAGGTATTGAAAATACCTCTAATAAAATATGACCTTCCATACCTAAGATTTGACCCATTAAGACTTCCAATGACAGTATGACATTTTAGAATATATAGGGGATTAGCCCTACAACACTTCCAGTAGTTCTAACAGCATATTATATTGTTGCCCAGATGATTTGTATGATATAAAAGCATGTTGGAACCTCCTTTATGATCACAAGTGTATTTATGGTAACTTTGAGTATTATATGAGAATTATTTAGTATTTAAGATCCTTAATTGTATTGTATGAATGTTTTATCTCCTAATATACAAAGAATTATTATATATTTATACTATATGTAAATTACTCATCATACATATAGAAGTGTTGATGTTCTAAATCTCATTATGTGCTATTATTAGCCTAGAATCATGAGGTTCTCATGTTTTTGTTGTTTTGAATATATATGACTGTGAAAGCATTGTGTGCGCACAGCACTAATACGAATGTGAATGAACGAGTTGCATTTGACCACCCAGCTGAGATAGCTTCCTAATGTCCTATTATTGGAGTACCTTGTACTTGGCCAATAAAGGATAAAATTTTGACTCATGTTATGGCTTTGTCCATTTACTTGTCCATTGAGGGACTAAGTGTTATTTACACCCAATGTGAGAGATGATCCCAAGAAACTTGTGGTACGAAGATAGGTGAAGGATAGGCCTTGTATGGGGGTCCCAAGTTGAATCATAAGAGTCACTTCTGTTAGTAGATCAGATAATGTGTGGCTCACTGAGGAGAGTTCATATTTTTTATGCCTTGGACACGTTCCCTTGATAGAAAATAAGAGGGGATTGTACCTATTAGGTCGCAGTCCCTAAAAACTATGATGCGCACATTGAATAATCCAACTATCATAGTCGTGTATGCAGGGGGTGATTTCACATTTGTGGAACATCTTAGGTACTAGGATTAAGGTCTTGTGTGGGACATACATTATTCGAATGCCAAACAGCATGCATTTGCATCTCATGCGAATGTTGATATTATTGCCATTATCTTCTGTTTGATGCACTTGATATAATTGTAGACCTTGATATATGACCATGAATATCCTTAGGAGATAAACCAAGGTGATATTTGGTGAGAGAAGAAGTATTGATTGATTGCTGTCCACATATCATCATCATCATATATTTTCCAGATTTATCATCATCATTATTATCATATATTTTCCAGATTTACAATTATTATCATCATTATTATTATATTTTTCTCATAGCATTGGATACGAGTAAATACCTTGTTTTAAAGGTCTACTCATCCAAGCTTTTAGCTTATGTATATTTCATGACATATTTTCAGGTATAAAGATTATTTCTAGCAAGGAGAGAGCTATGGGAAATAAGTGATATGAAGATAGAATTTAGAAGATAAATAGAATGTAATAGAATTAGTTTTATTTCGGTTTATAATAAAAAGGAAAGACTGTATTTTATTTAAATATTTATTAAAATTAATGTAATTACTTCTGCTTATATTTCTATATTGTTATCCACTCCCATAGGGATATGGGGTGAGAGTTACAACTTAAATTTAGGGACTCAATTAAGATTTCTAGGTTTAGGCTGTGACAGAAGAGCACTGATTACGCGCACCTGATCACATGCATGCTTATCCAAAACAACTTGCCCGTTGTTATAAGAAACAAGTACGACACCGTAGTTTTAATGTTGGTGATTTAGTTTTGAAGCAATGTTTTCATCATGAAGGAAAATTCCATCCTAATTGGGAGGTACCATTTATTATAACCACCGCTTACTCTCTTGTTTATCGATTAGCTAAAGCAGATGGAACCAACCTTCCTTCACTTATTAATATCAAGTATTTAAAGAAATTTTATCCTTAACCTACTACTTTATTTTGGTTTGGCTTTCTAGCACCATCAACTAGTTATCTACTGTTGCACTTTAGATTAGTTTTGGAGCATAACCCCTCGTATTCTCAGATGCTACTCTTTACTTTTATATATTATGATTTTCTCTAATTGTTAAAGCAACTCAATTATAACTATGCAAAGGCAACTCCCTTACTTCACATCTACTTTTGTATCTCCTAGCATGTTTTCTCTTTTTAAGCTTTTCCCTGATGTACTTTGGTAAAGTTTTCATCATTTTTTCCTTGCAAGTCACCATAATACAAGACTACTTTTTAGTAGCTCTCTCTATGTGCTTGCTACATCAACGTGAAGACCTCCATATGGTTGACAAACTTGTTGCTACCCTCTGCTTTTAACTTTTCCTTCCCCCTTCACTTTCTTTCTTGGTTGTCCCTTGTACCACCCAAGAGGGGCAACCTCTTATCCTATATTCTCATATCCTCCCAACCCTAGAAACCAAGAACCCATTTTTCCCGTATTTTTACTTCTTTGTCGCATGTTGTACATAACAAACGACAAAAAGCGGCAATTGTAAATGTTGTTTTCAAAAAAAAAAAAAAAACAAAACAAAAAAATAAAGAGAGAAAGGGGGGCAGTGGGGACCATGCCACCCACGTGCCTCTCTCTCTCTCTCTCTCTCTCTCTCTCTCTCTCTCTCTCTCTCCAAAACCCACTTTCCCCTTTCCTTTCTTCTTCTCTTCTTCTTCTTCCTCTTCAACGTCTTTCCACTTTTTTCTGCAAAACCCCAACTTAAATCCAACAATAATGACTGGATTTCAGCCAAAAAATAATTCAGAAAATCCGACCGTTGCAGCAACGGTCGGATTAAGCGGATTCCACACTTAAATCCTTACTAAGGTGAGTTTTCCTTCCATTTTCTTTTGCTTTTTCACCTTCTATATAAACCCTAAAACCCTCTCCTTTGGAGAAGACAAAAAAAATACAACAATCTTCCTACTCTCAAGGCTTCTAATCCTCTGTAAAATCTTGCTCTTATTTCTTCATTCAACAGTATTTTTTAGTAGCACCAACACCAATATTCAACCATACACTGGTCTTCACCACATTCCGCTAAAGCGACCTTCAAGCGCCCAAGCTTAGGTTCGATCGCACTCAGACAGGGAAGTCCAAATCCTTTTCTAATTTTATTTTAATCCTTTTGCTATGATTTTTTTTATTAATGACATAAGAAATTAAGTGATTTATCAGGTTTATCTATATAAAGTTTATATAATCTATATTAATTTATACTTAGCCTAATTGTTATCATTTTTCTTTATCTTGATTGTAGGTATTCACCGAATTGATTTTATCCCTCTTCTTTTCTCTTCACTCTGATCTTGGTTATCATTTAGTAGGCATTTGTGAACGGTTGAAATTTGTTGAATCTACTTTCACTTGTTTGATATACCACCCTTTTTTTACCCTATTAATATTCTAGAATTCTTCAAACTATTTTATTTTAAGTTAAGTTCTGGTATTCAATATTCTGATTTTTTTTCTCTCTTGCATGGTAAATATATATATAAAAACTTATATCTATCCCCATCCGAATCAGTAGCTCTATTTTTTTACCTTCATAGTCTTTATCTCAACTTTTCTATTTTAAAACCCCATCACATTTGAAGAAAAATTCTGAATAAATCCATATTCCAGATATGTTTGATACTTATTTTGATTCTCTTCTTGCCTCAAATATTAATTTTGGACAACATAAAAAGATTTATTATAAACTTCTGATAATAATTTGATCCTGAAGATAAATTTCAGCCTCAAGCTCGTTTTCTCTCTTTGATTCAAAACATATTGTTTTATTGTGTGGATTGATTACTAATTTGCTCCTGTTTTTTTTTTAAATAAAGGTTAACTATTGAAATACGTGTTTGTATGCTTTTAAAGAGTTATGTAATTAATGTATTCCATTCAAGTAAAAAAAAAAGATCATTAGAAGACAGCTACTAGATCTACAATGATATATGGAACAAAATGTTGGTCATCAAAGAAGTAACATATTCATGTCAGGAGTGTTACTGAAATGAAGATGTTGAAAATATTAAGAATAATAAGCAATGAATGGGTCTAAAAGTTTATAAGAGTTGCCTGAATAGGAAGATAAGATAACAAAAAGTAGACTAAGATGGGTTTTTTTTTTGTTTTGACAGATATATAGAAATTATACTAATGAAGTACAGAACAAGAGAAGCAACCGATTAATCCCTAAACTTCTGGAACAGCAGAAGATAAAAGTACAAAAAAAAAAAAAAAACAAGAAGAAGAAGAAGAAGAAGAAAAAGCATAAATAACAGAAGATGAGAGAACCAAAAAAATTAATTACAGAAAATTCTGAAAAAGTAATTGTCCCTTGCCGATTTCTCACAATGTTTTCCACACAAATGTTCTCATGGGAAGAACATTTTGCTGCTGTTGAGGCCCGGGTCTTACCTAAACCTATTTCTGACCATTGCCCCATTTTACTGTAAGGACGTCTTTTTGAGAGCATGTCCCTTCAGATTTGAAAATATGTGGTTGGAAGATGTTGATTTTGTTCCCAAGATGAAAGAGTGGGTGGGACAATGCATCCTTTTCCGGCTCCCCCAATTTCATTTTCTGCAAAAAATTGAAACACTTAAAAGGTAGAGATTAAAAAGTGGAATAGGGATTCTTTTGGGAACGTAGGGGTGAAAAAGAAAGAATTACTCTTGAAGATCAAGGAATTGGACTCTTTGGAGAAGGCTGGTGGCTTGGATGGGGCCAAGAAGCTTCTTAGGGAGAAATCTGAAAACGGAATTCTCCAAGAATGTAAAATTGGAGGAAATTTCCTGGAGGCAAAAGTCAAGAGCAGTTTGGCTTAAAGAGGGAGACAACAATACCAAGTTCTTTCATAGCATGGCTAATTTCAGAAATAAAGTGAATACCATTAGGAGGGTGGAAGTGGAAGATGCTGTTTTTGAAGAGGAGAATGAGATTAAGCATGCCTTGGTATCATATTACAGAACCTGTTTTCTGAACATGTGGTTAGAAGACCTCTCTTAGATGGGCTAGAGTTTGACACACTTGATGAGGAAGCTAGGGATTCTCTAGAAAGAAGCTTTTCAGGAGAGGATGTGTGGGAGGTGATAAATGGGATGGAAGGAGTCAAAGCTCCCAGCCCTGATGGGTTCTCTTAAATGTTTTATAAGTGCTGGAATATCATCAAATTGGATTTGATGAAGGCAATTGAAGAGTTTTACTAGTATTATTCCTTCGAAATGAATGCTACATTCATCTCTCCCTAAGAAGGAAGGGGCGCTTAATGTAAAGGACTTTAGGCCTATTAGCTTGGTAAGCAGCTTTTACAAGATTATTGCCAAGTTGTTAGCCAACAGATTAAGGCGTGTACCACCGAACATTATTTCGCAACAGCAAAGTGCTTTTATAGGAGGTCGCCAAATCTTAGATGGGGTTGTCATTACCAATGAATGTGTGGATCTGCTCAAAAGGGGGAACGAGGATTGAGTTTTGTGTAAACTTGATTTAGAGAAAGCCTATGATTTTGTTTGTTGGGATTTCTTATTGTATATGCTTGGCAAGTTGGGGTTTGGAGTGAGATCGAGGAGGTGGATCAAATCTTGTATATCAACGACATCTTTCTCGATCTTGGTAAATGGAGTAGCTTCTGGGTTTTTCCGCTCATCGAGAGGGTTACGCCAAGGTGATCCTCTTTCCCCTTTCTTATTTTTGGTGGTGGTAGAGGCCTTCAGTAAGCTTATCAACAAGGGTGTTCAAATGGAGATGTTAGAGGGAGTGAAAGTTAGCATCGAGGGGCCAATCATTTCTCACCTTCACTCTGCCGATGACACCCTTGTTTTTTGCAAGGTGAGCTGTAATCATCTTCTGGTGTTTCAAGATGTATTTGTGTTTGTTTTGAAGAATTTTGGGGTCTGTGGATTAATTTCAGCAAAAGTGAGTTGATAGGGATCCGGGATGGGACTATCATTGACCATCTTAGAAGTATTTTCGGCTATAAACTGGGATATCTTCCTATTACTTATCTGGGACTTCCTTTGGGGGCTTATTATAAATCCACATCTGTTTGGGGAAGTATAGTAGAGAGGTGTGAAAGGATATTATCTCTTTGGAAGTCTAGATATCTTTCTAAAGGAGGGAAAATGGTTTTGATGAAGAGTTCGTTGTCTAACTTACCAACTTATTTCATGTCGGTGTTTGTGATTCCGGCTTTGGTGGCTTCCAAAATCGAGAAACTCCAACGTGATTTTTTGTGGTGTGGTATGGGGGAAGAACAGAAATTTCACTTGGTTAATTGGAGTGATGTATGCAAATTGAGAGAGAATGGTGGTCTTGGAATAACAGGGTTGAAGAAATTTAATGAAGCCTTGCTAGGGAAGTGGTTGTGGAGATTTGGAGAGTGGTAGCCTTTGGAGAAGGTGATCGAGGCTAGGTACGGAAGTTCTTTTGGGGATTGGTCTTCCCTACTTGTCCATGGTTCTTATGGCTCAAGTGTGTGGAAAGGCATAGCCAAGTTGCATGCTAGCTTGAGGCTGCAACTAGGATTGAGGTTGGGGAGGGTAACAGAATCAGATTCTGGACAGATCCTTGGGTGGGTAATGGTGATGCTGTACTCTGTAACCTCTTCCCTGATCTCTTCAGGTTGGTATAAAATCAAGATATTGCAATTTCGGAAGTGTTTGTTAAAGATAATCATGGAAGATCTTTGAATTTGAATTTCAGAAGACCCCTATTTGATAGGGAAATGGTATAGTTTCTCAATTATTGCATACACTCCAAGGGCACGCTTTCAATGAAGGTCCGGATACTAGAAGATGGATCTGGAGTCGAAGAGGGATTTCTTTGGTGCGATGATGGACTGCATCCGTATCTGCTGATGGGGCAAGTTTCGAAGTGGAAAAAGTACTGTGGAAATCTCAGGCTCCTTCAAAGGTGGCATTCTTTTTATGGACTGCAGCTAAAGGAAAAAATCTTAACCCTTGATAATTTAATGTCTAGGGGATGGTCGATCCCGAACAGATGTTTGTATTCTGCCGATGGGGAAAGTGTTTCATGTGGTGCAGTGCAGCTTAGCTTTTGAGGTGTGGGGGGTCTTTTTGAGCAGGTTTAAGGTGGACTGGGTTATGCCCAAAGAGGTTTATGATCTTCTTTGCTGTTGGGGTTGGATGAAGGGTGGGTCTATTAAGGCAATCCTTTGGAATCTGTGTTCGGCTGCGATATGTTGGTCCCTTTGGAAAGAAAGAAACAGCCTAATTTTTTAGGAGAAGGTGAAGAATGTTGAAAACATTAAGGATCAGATCATATTTACACTATACCCTTGGGGTAAACACTCATCATGACTTCAGCCATATCCAATTGTATCAGTTTAAGGGAGATTGGGATTTCTTGTGATTAACCATCATGCTTTTTTTCTGGGTTTTTTGAGACTGATCAGACCCTTTTTGTTACTCTGGTTAGTCTCTTTTGTGTACACTCTCCATGTACAGTTGTAATATGGGGGGCTTGATATCTGTATATGGCTTCTGTCAGATAGAAACTTTTAAATTATACTAATACAATACATATTACCTATCAAAAAAAAAATATTCTGATCCTGTCCAAATTTCCTAAGCCTCCCCAATGTACTGCATGAAATAAGGATAAAAACAACTTCTTCCCCCTTGCAATCAATATCTCCTAAGGCTCTATTGCTATGCCTTATCGACACTATCAAGAAGCCTTGACTCTAGGTACAAATAAAAGTCTCGACTCTAGGAGCATGTAAAAAAGAGACCTATAAAGGTGCCAGTAAAAAAATGCATAAGGTGCATAGTAAAGGATCTAAAATAGCCATAGGAAGGTCAAAAAATACCTGTATGGAAGTTGGTCAAAAATTATTTAAAAACACAATCTGATTAAAGGTATGGTTTTTAACAGATTTATGATGGAAAAACAAGATCTATGGCAATTACCCAACTAATTAGTATATCTGCCAGAAGATATACCCCAACTAGTTATTCTTTTTATAAATATTACCTTCGATGTGGTGGATTATTCTTTTTATAAATATTACTTTCAAATGGTTGGTTTTAGGATTGGTTTGGTGTAGTATCAAAATAACACATCAGACGCTCTAGTAATTAATAATTTAAGCTAATATCCAATAATTTTTTTTTGTGGAACCAACTTTTTTCGATAGTGCATAACTAATAACAACTAACATTAACTAACTAATAATTCTTATGGACTTCATTAGTAGTTACTAAAATATTCTCTTCTATATACAATACCTTATAGTATAATTTATATATAAATAACTCTACTTACACTCCATTATTTAACATATTTATAGTCTAATTTATAAATAAATAACTCTACTTGTGCTCTACTATTTCACATACGTATATTCAGATGGTGCAAAATTAATACTGTTTATTAAATTTAATTATTAAAGAAACATGTATACAAGAAGAGGAAAAGCCCCAAAAAAGAAAAAAATTGAGTTAAGCTGTACATTTATCTAGAAGAAAGTGTTTAAACCTTCCTTTCTAAATACGAGAACTTTGGTTCTAAATAAAAAATAAATAAATACATAAATAAAGGAAAAAAGAATACCCTCTTCTCCCCCTGTTACGGCGTATATTCGCTTATCTTCACCGGCCAATGATAATGTGACACCTGGTGCCAGGATGCCAAGCGATTTGCTGATCACGGCGCGAGAGGATGCCAAGTGTAGCACTGATCACGACGCACAAGGAAATCAAATAAGCGCTGATCACGACGCACAAGGAAATCGACGACCAGTGTTTTTAAAGGCGTTTGAGGCGCACACCTCGAGGCGCGCCCCAGGGCGTGGCGTCAACAAAACGCCATGAGGCGCAGGCATATAGCGTGAAACGCTCGTGAGGCGCACGCCTCACCCCACGAGGCGGGAGTGAGGCGCACGCCTCACGCTTTTTTGTGCGCCTCAGACCTGAGGCGTGTGCCTCATGTGCATACTGAATAAAAAAATAAAAAAATTATTTTTTTTACTTTTTTAGTTGTCTCGTATTAAAATTGAAGAGAATTTGTCTCTTATTAAAACTGGAGAAAAGATTTGGAGGAAAAAAACATAAAGCATTTGGAGAGGAAGTGAAGAACACGACTTCGAGAAGAAAAGTAGTTAGGGTTGCAACTCACAGCTTCAACAATCACCAGAAAATCTAGGTATGTCTCCTTCCCTTTCCCCATCTCTCTCTCTCTCTCTCTCTCTCTCTCTCTCTCTCTCTCCTTCCTCTTATAGAATTTTTTTT
>JAUPMG010047312.1:0-14028 GCA_031762675.1 Pachysandra terminalis | reverse complement strand
TGTAAAAGTAATGAAAGAAGAAAAAAATGTGAATGTATCATGTATGTACAAAGAGAGAAGAAAAAATGAGATCTGACGAAGGTCGTCTTGTATGACGGAGCTTGTCAATAGTATGAAATTCGACGAAGGCCATTCAGCATGACATAACTCTAAGACTTCAATGAAGGTCATCCTATGAGAGACCCATTTTTACAGTGAGACTCTACAAAGACCACATCACATGGTAGAACTTGGCATCATGAGAGAAAACATGGCAGAACTTGATTAATCTTGTGACGACAAGTATTTGACGAGCAGATTTTGCGTCTATATCTGCATGAGAATCAATTCACATAAGCTAAGCATGATGCTAAAGCCATCGCTAGCCAACCTGCCAAGCATCTCATGGTCACTTATAACTTCTCGAGTTGTAATACCTCATGAGTTAGTTACTGGCTCAAATCTTGCACCCGACGCTCGTTGGGAAAATGCCACTCGGCCACCTAGTCATAAGCCTGCTGAACCTCGGCCAATCCCATCTCTACAACACAATATATGAGATGAAACGAGATTCTGACAGTGCTACAAAAACACGGCTTGTCAAGTATTACGATTCGACGAACGTCATACGACGAGGTGATGTGAGTCGATACTGTGAAATTCTGACAAACGTCATCCGAGAAGGTGATGAATGTCAAACATTATGAGATTAGACGATGGACATCCAAGAAGGATTGAACTCGTCACTATTGTGAGAGAGCACCAAGCCTGTCTTAATGATGGAGCAAGGCTACAAATGTGAGATTTGACGAAGTACCTCTCGCATGAGGAAGAGAAGTCAAAAATGTAAGTTCCGACGGAAACCGTCATGGATCCCGCCACGCTTACAATGAGATCACGGTGGAAAAAATGAGAGTTTGCCAGCATAAAAAGAATGAGAATCAAGAATTTGTGTATGGCGTCAAGTCTGGCAAGGCAACGACCCCGCACCAACAGCCACATTTTCTATGGCAAAGCTAGTCGAGAATTTGTGTATGGTGTCGGATCTAAAAGGGTGACGGCCCTTTGGACAGACAACTACATTTTCTACGGCAATAAGATGCCCGCAAAGCCATCCAAGAATTTGTGTATGGCGTCTGATCTAGGAGGGTAACGATCCTCTAGACATACAGCCACATTTTATGGTGCTAGACTTCCAGACGATGACACCTAAAGATGGTCAAGAATTTGTGCAGGGTGTCGAATCTATAAGAGTGACGACTCTTTGGACTGACATTCACATATTCTACGACAATAGCCTTTCAGGCAGCTACAACTTCAATGGTGAGAATAGCAAAATACGAGAATCACACGCTCGTTAAAAATGCCTAAGGAGAACGAAGCCTTGCCAAATGCCTAGAAGAGATAACTAAGATGCAAGGTTTCCCTAACAAGCGAAGCCGAATAGATGAATGAGATTTCAAGTAGCCACATCCAAAAGATGACGAACTCCCATGGACGGTGCCGACAACTGTCATGTACCATTATAAACAGCTTAGGAGCTGACGATTGATTTAAGAAAAGGACATAGAAGATGGTGCATCGTTTATCATAAAAGACGCATCAACTTCATCATCGAACGCGGGTATGAGAGCTGAAGAATGAGTTGTAAGACGAGTATGTCTCTTCCAGTGTACATGAAGGAAGAACGAACAATGCTGTCATATCACTTGCATCGGCAATGCTGCGACTGCCACATAGGTAGTTGGGGTGGCCTCATAGTAATAAAGTCGCCCCACTATTAATTAAGATCTTTTAAGTATAATGAGGTAAGAAAATGAGAATTTCGAGAATACTTGACTTCTAGGATTTTTTGTCAAAAATGACCTTAGTGTTTTGCCTCCCGGCATTCTGCAAATGCCATCGTCAAAACGGTGCTTAACGTTGATGGTCATTTTTGGCAAGAATGACATGTCGACATAATGAGGCGATGTGGCAACCCCCGAACCACATCATTACCTATTGACGTACTAGGGACAGAAGGAAAAAAGTTAGGTGTACTAAGGAGCTCCAAATGTTGGGTGCCATGTATTAGGGATAGAAGGAAAAAGCTGCTGTAAAGACTCTCCCATTAGCTGTTTGTTAGTGCAAATGGAAGGAGAGAGATTCAAGAATCTTCGAGAACAAGGAGATTTCGGAGGACATAATGTCAAGGAAGATTTTCAGAATTAATTTCTATGCTTTTTGTGAATTCGGCAATACCATGTAGTATAGATGTATTTCTGTACATTGCTGTTTTTCTTAGTTGTTACTTTATCTGCTTGTCTCAACAAGCCTTTCATCTACTATATTATTTACTTCACTTTTTATCAGTATACAATAAAAACACATTTACCAAAAAAATAATAACAATAATTCAGTTCAACTATATAAATCACTTATATTCCAACGCACAAAGCCTATTTGCTTACTAATTTGCTTTAAAGAGCAAATAAACTAGAAACTCATCAAACGAGGGATAGAAAGACTGACCATAATTTGGTAGAGCTTGAGATGTTAACCTGGCCAGGTAGGGTTATATGAAGGTCACCAAAAGAGAAGAGCATGCTTTCTCTATTTTTGCCATATATATATATATAATCAGGTCATACAAAAAGATTTAGTTCAGTTGATATAATTGTTTTTTTTTTAGTTGATATAATTGTTAGGATTAAAAATAAAACATTATTCAAGCACATGGAAATAAGTTTATAACCTTATGAATGCCAACCAAGTGTCAGTTCAACTATGTAAATCACTTTTAATCCAATGCACAAAACATATTTACTTATTAATTTGAAACTCAAGGAGCAAAAACAAAACATGAAACTCTCCAAAAGAGGGATAGAAAGACTGACCCTAATTTGGTAGAGCTTGAGATGTTGGGGTTTTAGTTTGTTCCCTTGATCTTCTTCATTCTTTAGAGCAGAAAACCCATTCGCAGTGGATAAAACACATGTAGTAGCAACTGAATCAATTGCTGCTCTCCAATTGGCATCTCCATCTTCCTCTCCACTACTGCAGCTGCTTAAATCTCCGCTACCCTTCATGGAGCTGCACCTAAACAAACTCCTATTTGTCTCTTTTCCTCTCTTCTTTCGTTCTCTCAACCAGCATTTAAAACCTTTTTTTTTTTTGGTAATTTACAGATATCTCCCTTGAAGTATGTGCAAATTGTAAAGATCTCCCTTCACTTTTAAAAAAAACAGTAACCTCTCCTAATTGAAAACGTCTGTAAAGAGAGTTAATTTTTTTTTCCATTTTTGACGAAAATACCCTTGATTTTAAATCGCTGAAATAGACCAAATCAAACATTCCTTCTCTTTCTTCACATGAGCAAAAGCTCAAATCTTTTATTCACAGGGATGAAAGAGACATGGAAGAAAGCAGTGTTTTAAAACTCGCGAGTAACTCGGAAAATTCGGTCGAATTACTCGGATAGGCTATTTCGTTAATAAACTCGCCCTAAAAACCAGGAACAATTAATAAGCTATTCACCAAAAAACTCGGTCGAGTAACTCATAAAACTCTAAAATACTATAGAACGTAGGAAGAAGAGTGGTGGGGACTATAGTTTGATGTCATGTCTGTGAAGAAGTGAGGTAATAGAAAAAAAAACAGGATTGCCGAAGAGGTGGCTATAAGGGAGTGAACAGATGTGGATTCAGTTGTGAGATGTGTGGAGTGAGAAGGGAGAGAGAACAAAGGGTCATGCGTGTGGGTGAAGTAGGTGCTGCTCAGGTGTGAGGTTGGATTATAATCAAGAGCCGAGGGGGGCCATGGCCACCCCCAAAGTTTTGACAAACACTTGGAATTGCGCTACTCCACTCACCTTGAGTAGAATGGCGCTATACAGTGGCCCCTAGGTTTTTTTTTTTATTACCGTCTTATCTTTTACAAATAGTTGTTTATAGTTTTATAAAATTATATTTCATACATATATTTTCATAAAATTAAGGTCCTGTACCTATTTATTTTTCTATATATCTATTTATACCTTACATTTATATTTTGTGTATATACTCTCTCAATCCTTTTATATGAAGCCTTATGACCTTATATTTTATTATATTTTTATTTTTTCTTAATATTTAATTGAAATTTTTGTTGCCAAATTGAATTCATGAAATTAAAAATTTAATTTTAAATTTCAGTAATCATTGAAATTTTTCGATTTTGTTTAGGTGGGCAAAATCGAAATCATAAAATTTTGCTCTAAAAATTTTCGAACAATTTTGACAAAAAATGTTTAAAAATTGCTGAAATAATTATTTTTAATTAAAAAATTAAATGATTTTATTTAAATCATCAAAATTTCATTGTGAAATTTTCATATTTTTTATGAGATTTTGCTACTTATTTCATATAAATAAAAATAAATAAATAAACTATTGAAATTTGATTTCGGTCCTCCAGACTAAAATTATCAAGCAATAATTAGTTAAGCACATTAGAGCTTTTTTTTATCATTATAATTTAATTTGGCCCCCCAAAAAACAATTTCCTGGCTCCACCCCTTGTTATGATGGAAAGAGCTACTGCTACTGTTGTGGCAGAAGAAGGGAGAATGGGAGAGTGATGAGGTTGTGTTGTATGGGGATTGGGTGGAGTATCGTGTAATGACCTAAAACCTTTAAATTGATTTTGTCCTTATTTAATTTATTTTCTTGACAATTCTAATTGGACATGTTTATATGGTTTGTGTATTTAATTAATGCTAAGCGTGTTTTTGAAATTAAACGTTATAGCTAGGGGCCTTAGTATAATCATGTGACTTTTGGGGTTAAACTTGTAAAGTGGTTTTTTCCCAACCATTCAAACGCACAAACTGTGCGTTGAATTGGTCTCGCGTTCGTGGAAGAGAGATGGGGAGAGAAGTGGGGAGCTAACTCCCTATATCTCTAACCTCCCTGTCCGTTGAAACACAATTTCTTGTGTTTGTGAGAGAAATAGAATCAGTGAGAGAAGAAACTGAGAGAAGAGACTAGAGTTGAGAGAATTTATCAATCTGAAACTCTGTTTCAGAGAAAGGAGAAGGTAGCTTTGAAGGGAATTTTCCAGAAGTTATGCGGAGCTAATCACAAACACTAGGAAGAACAGTAAGTAATTCATTCTGTATAGTTCTTATTTTTATACATGATTGTTCATTTAAATTTAAGAGGAAATCACATGATATCCATGAAGTAATATTTATCATTTTTAGCATGATCGGCTGTCTGATTTTTATAGTTATTAACTTATGAAAGCATGATGAATTCTATGTTAAATTCATGTTTAATTAAATCATGTTTATGGATTGATGTTTGAACTGTCATAAGTAACCCAGAAACCTGTATATTAATCATCGGTAGGTGTGTCGGTACACCGATTATCCTACCGATGGTGTTAATTTATAATTATCGAGCTCATCGGTAGGCATCGATGCACCAATCGCGCCACTAACAGAGAACCTCTGACATGCATCGGTAGGCGTCGGTACATCGATTGGTCGACCGATAGGACCTGTGTATTGTATGAATTGAGTTGGTCGGTAGGCGTCGGTACGCCGACAAGCCTACCGATAGGGGATTTCTATAGCTGATTGGTAGGCGTCGGTACACCGACGGCCCTACCGACAGTAGACCATTTTAGCTTTTCGGTAGGCATCGGTACACCGACGGAACCACCGAAGGAGGATTAGACCATCTTAGTCGATAGGCGTCGGTACACCGACAGGCCTACCGACAGGGTATTACTGTTACTGATCTGTAGGCGTCGGTACACCGACGGGCCTATCGACAGTAGATGAGATTTGCGGAATTAAGTTGGTCAGTAGGTGTCGGTACACCAACGGGCATACCGACTGTATATAAGAGAGTTATGAATTGAGTTGATCGGTAGGCGTCGGTACACCGACGGGCCTACCGATGGAATTGTTTGGACAGAACTACTGTTCTTAGGAGAGTTTAAGGGTTTGGATGTCAGTATCGGTTCGGGTTTAATGGCACGTGCTAACCTATTGAACACACTCGTTAGATGAGTCTTTGTTTGGAAAACGTTTATGGAAATCCTGTTATTGACCTTTGATTATATGTCATTAGGACTTGAATGATGGAATCCAATGGATTATCGACGTGTAAGGGCGCGTGGATAATTTCCGAGGGAGATTATCATTCATTTCCTATGGAAATTGATGCATGCATACTATGTTCATGTGAGGTGTCAAGTGTGCCCGGGAGGTGAAAATCAGAGGTTGTCTAGACCTGAGGTTGAAAGGCCTACGAAATAAGTATGGAAATCATAGTTGATTCCATAGGTCAGCGCTAGACCATGAGTATCATACACTCTAAAGTTAGCTAATGGTGGCCTTCGTACCATGGGTTTGCGCTCAGAACAAAAAGAGGGACTGCCGGTTGTTCTTGGTGACTACGGTCCCAAAACCTTATGAGTTACTGAAGCTGCAATGAGGGACACTTAACATTACACATAAATATAGACATTTTCATATCCTGCATTGTATTCTTTGACTGAGCATCCATTAGAGCATCTAAATGTTTTGCATACATCATACTCATCACTTAACTGCATCGTTTATATTCGCGTATTATGTTGTTTGTTTACGATCTTTAGAATCACTTATAAGGATGAGAATGGGGGACATAATCATGCTTACTGGGCATTCAAAGCTCACGTAACTTTTATGTTGCAGGTTGAGCTAGAGATGATGAGGTCGTGGACCAAATTTACTGTTTTTTGTTACGAAATTTCATTCTTGTATTTAATTTCCCTTACGTTGGTATTAACTCAGTTTAATTTATGAGAAGTTGTAATAAGACTCTGCTGAAGCCTGTTGATTATTTGGGTTCACCTTGATGATTATATTAAATTTTCTACTTTCGCTACTCTGATGTGAATTGTTTAAGATTGTTATCTCATGCCTTGTTATGATATGGAAATCCACGGTCCAGAAATGCATCCCGAATGTCTCACCTCGAGATCTGTGCCATCCCACCTAGGGATTCAAGTTACGGGATCTGGGGACGTGACAGATTGGTATCAGAGCACTAAGGTTTTTCATTAAAGTAAGTTATTAAAGACTAGAGAACTTAGGAATCACATAGAAACTAGAAGTTAGGATAGAGGAACATAGAAATCTAAATTAGGTTGCGTGTTGATTGCTTTGTGTGGACACCTAAACATGCAAACATTAGGATAGAAGGAGCGAGATTAGAAATCTAATAATTTTATGTGGGATTGTAGATGGATGGAAGAAGGGGAAGACCAGTTGCAAGCCTCTGGTACTAGAGATGGCTCAGATTGTCAGCTCGCGGGTGTCTACCAGATCTTGGGGGACATCGCTATGATCCAGCGGGATCAGGTCCAGAGGACGGAGCAGAGGTAGACTGTAGTGGCTTCTATTGTGTGGCTAAAGCGGTTGTAGAAGGTATCGACGCCCACTTATGGAGGATTGGGTGAACCGAGTGAGGCTCAGGATTGGTTCCTTGATGTGGAGGGGAATTTCCGCACTATGAGATGTCAGGATGATCAACGTCTATCGCTAGCCACCGTCATGCTGAAGGGAGAGGCTTTGCACTGGTGGGACATGGTAGAGCGGACTCTCGCTGCGACCATGACATGGGAGTCTTTCCGAGAGCAGTTCTTGGATACGTACCTACTGGCTAGTTATCGTCGACAGATGGCTATGGACTTCATGCGGCTGGAGCAGGATTCTCACACCGTGGCACAGTACTAGGCCAGGTTTTGCCATGATGTCTCGGTATGCACCACATATGGTGCCGAACAAAGCGAATAAAGCCGCTAAGTTTGAAGAGGGCCTGTGAGTATCAGTGCGATCCAGGGTGGTGCCTCAGAGACTCAAGACCTATGCGAGTGCTCTGGAGTGTGCGCGATACGTGGAGAGAGACTTGGATCGGGCTGCGAAGCAGAGGGACAAGCCTAAGCAGAATAAGGACAGTCGCTACTAGCCTTATCACCAGAGACAGGGCTCTGACCGACGTCAGAGAAATGACAGATCTATTAGGACTCCGCCTGCTGTTACAGCTACCCCAGTGACACGAGACGCTCAGCGACAACCTCTGCAGTCTCAGCAGTAGCAATTTTACCAGCGCGACCGGCGAGTGTGCTACAACTGCGGGAGCCAGACCACGTAGAACGGAACTACCGACTTGCGGCGAGGACAGATGGTAGACAGGCTCCTCATCAGCCAGCACCGAATGGCAAGGCCAATGCCATGGCTAGCACATCATCTGCTCCTAGGGACGATCGTGCGTCTAACGGGGTTGTCGAAGGTACACTACATCTATTCCAAGCCCCTGCACATGTTCTCTTCGATTCTGGAGCTTTGCACTCTTTTATTTCCAGTTCATTCATGCTTTTCTTGGGCCTAGAACCTAGTGTGCTAGAGGCTCTGTTACATGTGGTTAACCCAGTAGGAGGGATAGCTACTTTACACCGGGTGTGTCTCGCCTGTGTGATTAGAGTAGGGGACTCGAACTTGGAGGCCGACCTGATTGTTTAGATATGATGGATTTCGATGTGATCTTCGGCATGGACTGGCTTGCTACCTATCATGCCAAAGTTAATTGCTTTGAGAAGACTGTTGTCTTCGATCTCCTTGGGGGTAGGCGACTCACATTTCTCGGGACCGAGAAGGATGTGTATCAAACATAATTCTTCGGTAGAGCGGATGGGGGTCAGCAGTTATCCTTGAGGGATATTCCCACAGTACGAGAGTATTTTGTTTTCCAAGAGATTTCGGGTTTGCCACCTAGGAGAGATGTAGACTTCTGCATGAATCGATGCCCGGAACTTCTCCTATTTCACTTGCGACCTATCGGATGGCTCTGACAAAGTTACGCAAGTTGAAGGAGCAATTAGAAGGATTGAGTTCGCTTGGCTTTACCAGGCCGAGTACGTCTCCGTGGGATGCACCAGTACTATTCATCAAGGAGAATGACGGATCACTTCGTCTCTGAGTAGACTATAGGCAGTTGAATCGGGTCGCAGTGAAGAACAAGTACCCTCTGCCCAGGATAGATGATCTGTTCGATCAGTTGAGAGGAGCCCAGTACTTCTCCAAGATAGACTTGAGGTCAGGATACCATCAGTTGAGAATCAGGGAGGAGGATATCCACAAGACGGCCTTTCGCACTCGATATGGACATTTCGAGTTTGTAGTGATGCCATTTGGGTTGACGAATGCGCCGACAACATTCATGGATCTGATCCACCGTGTGTTCAGACCTTATTTGGACCAGTTTGTCGTTATCTTTGTAGTAGACATCCTGATTTATTCAAGGTCTAGAGAGCAGCACCATGAGCACCTCAGGATAGTATTGCAGACTCTGTGTGAGCACCAATTGTACGCCAAGTTTGAGAAGTGTGACTTCTGGAGGGAAGAGGTGAAGTTTCCTGGTCATGTGGTTTCTAGGAGTGGCATCTCCGTGGATGCAGTTCTAGGTTGGGAGTGACCGAAGAATGCATCAAAGAGCAGGAGCTTCCTCGGTCTGGCGAGTTACTACAAGAAGTTTATCGAGAAGTTTTCCACCATAGCAGCACCTTTGACCCGACTAACCAGGAAGGAGGTGAGATTCGACTGGAATGATCAGTGTGAGGCAACGTTTGAGGAGTTAAAGAAGAGATTGACTACAGCTCTAGTTCTTGACATACTAGTTAGTGGCCAGAAGATGGAAGTGTATATATATGCATCTTTGCAGGGATTGGGTGCAGTTCTTATGCAGATAGGAGAGTTGTGGCTTATGCATCGCGACAACTTAAGCCTCATGAGCGTAACTACCCTACGCATGATCTTGAGTTGGTCGCAGTGGTTTTTCCCCTGAAGTTATGACGACACTATCTGTATGGAGAGGAGTTCGAGTTGTTTTCAGACCATAAAAGTCAGAAATACATCTTCACTCAAAATGACCTCAACATGCGCCAGAGGAGGTGGATTGAGTTGTTAAACGACTATATTTTGACACTCAACTATCATCCTAGGAAGGCGAACGTTGTTGCTGATGCATTGAACCGTAGACCTCGTGGATTGCTAGCTCATTTGATGCACCAGGAGTGAAGTCGATGTCGTACCTTAGCAAATCTGAGAGTTCGACCAGTGGATAGACTCGGAGGGAGCATTCTGTTTAGTTTGGTTGCCAAGCCCTCTTTGGAGCTTCGTATTGCGGCTAGTCAGAGGACAGATCATGAGTTATAGTTGCTAGCTGCAGATGACGGAAAGCCAGAGTGGACTGTACACACAGATGGGCTGATCATGTACCAGGGTAGACTTTATGTGTCAGATGATTAGCAGATCATGAGAGAGATTCTGGAGGAGTCACATAGTTCGCGGTATTCTATACATCCAGGGAGTACAAAGATGTACCATGATCTGAGGGTGAACTTCTAGTGACCGGGAATGAAGAAGGAGATAGCTCAATTTGTAGCGAGATGCCTCATTTGTCAGCAGGAAGGTCGAGCACCAGAGATAAGGTGGACTATTGCAGCCTCTACCTATATCTGAGTGGACGTGGGAGCACATCACTATGGACTTCGTAGTGGGTTTGCCGATGACCCGGGGTACACTGGATTCGATTTGGGTGATAGTAGATCGACTCACCAAGTCCACTCATTTCTTGCCAGTTAGGACTTCAGCTACAGCGGAGGAGATCACTAGGCTTTACGTACGGGAGATAGTGCGACTACACGGTGTACCAGTCAGCATAGTCTCAGACTGGGGTTCACTTTTCACGTCGAAGTTCTAGGAGTGTTTGCAGAAGGCCCTGGGTACTCAGTTAGACTTCAGTACAACCTATCATCCCTAGACAGACGGTTAGACTGAGAGGGTGAATCAAGTGTTGGAGGATATGCTGCGCGCTTGTGTGATGGACTTCGGTGGTAGTTGGGGAGAACATCTACCTCTGGTGGAATTCTCTTACAATAATAGCTATCACTTGAGTATTGGCATGACTCCTTTTGAGGCACTGTATGGGAGGTCGTGTCGTTCACCTGTCTGTTGGGCAGAAGTTGTTGAGAGCAGTATTCTTGGACCTGAGCTTGTCCAGGAAATCACTGATAAGGTGAAGTTGATCAGAGATAGATTGAAAATGGTCCAGAGTAGACAAAAGAGCTACGCTGATCGGAGGAGGAGAGACCTTGAGTTTGCTGTTGGTTATCATGTCTTCCTTAAGGTGTCTCCGATGAAGTTGGTTATGCGCTTCGGCCGTAAAGGGAAGCTTGCTCTGAGGTATGTTGGACCATTCCAAGTACTTGAGCGTATCGGACGAGTGGTGTATAGAGTAGTTCTACTTATGCAACTTTCGGCTATACACGATGTATTCCATGTGTCATTGTTGCGGAAGTATGAGCCTGACCCGTCACATGTGGTGGATTGGAGTCAGTTGCAGCTACGAAAAGATGTATCATACGTAAAACAACCTATGCGAGTACTGGATAGGAAAGAACAAGTCTTGAGGACCAAGACTTTTCCTTTGGTGAAGATTCAGTGGAGTCATCGCGAAGAGTCTGAATTCATGGGAGCTAGAGTCCGAGATTCGGGAACGTTACCCTCAACTGTTCACGAACTAAGGTGAGTAATTTCGGGGACGAAATTATTTTAAAGGGGGAAGGTTGTAATGACCTAAAACCTTTCAATTGATTTCCTCCTTATTTAATTTATTTTCTTGACAATTCTAATTGGATATGTTTATATGGTTTGTGTATTTAATTAATGCTAAGGGTGTTTTTGTAATTAAACGTTATAGCTAGTGGCCTTAGTATATTTATGTGACTTTTGGGGTTAAACTTGTAAAGTGGTTTTTCCCTAACCATTCAAACGCACGAACCGTGCGTTGAATTGGTCTCTCGTTTGTGGCTGTTACGTGAAGGAGAGATGGGGAGAGAAGTGGGTAGCTAACTCCCTATATCTCTAACCTCTCTGTCCGTTGAAACACAAGAGCTTGTGTTTGTGAGAGAAGTAGAATCCGTGAGAGAAGAAACTGAGAGAAGAGACTAGAGTTGAGAGAATTTATCAATCTGAAACTCCATTTCAGAGAAAGGAGAAAGAAGAAGGAGCAGGTAGCTTTGAAGGGAATTTCCAGAAGTTCTGCGGAGCTAATCATAAACACTAGGAAGAACAGTAAGTAGTTTATTCTATATAGTTCTTATTTTTATACATGATTGTTCATTTAAATTTAAAAGGAAATCACATGATATCCATGAAGTAATATTCACCATTTTTAGCATGATCGGCTGTATGATTTTTATAGTTATTAACTTATGAAAGCATGATGAATTCTATGTTAAATTCATGTTTAATTAAATCGTGTTTATGGATTGATGTTTGAACTGTCATAAGAAACCTAGAAACCTGTATATTAATCATCGGTAGGTGTGTTGGTACACCGATTATCCTACCGATGGTGTTAATTTATAATTATCGAGCTCATTGGTAGGCATCGGTGCCCCGACCGCGCCACCGACAGAGAACCTTTGACATGCGTCGGTAGGCGTCGATACACCGATCGGCCCACCGACAGGACCTATGTATTGTATGCATTGAGTTGGTCGGTAGGCGACGATACACCGACGAGCCTACCGACAGGGGATTTCTATAGCTAATTGATAGGCGTCGGTACATCGACGGGCTTACCGACAGTAGACCATTTTAGCTTTTCGGTAGGCATCGGTACACCGACGGAACCACCGAAGGAGGATTAGACCATCTTAGTCGGTAGGCGTCGGTACACTGACGGGCCTACCGACAGGGTATTACTGTTACTGATTGATAGGCGTCAGTACACTGACGGGCCTACCGACAGGGTATTATTGTGTAACGGCCCAAATCGCAAATCAATACTTTAGTCCTTCCTAATACCCTATTATTAGCCTAACTGCCGATTTGATTTAGCATCGGATTAAAATCCAACCATGTGATGCATGCTAGAAGTTTTTATGGTCCTAGTGTGACGTATGCTAGCATAGCTTATTGTCTTTTGTGCTAATGGCATTTATGTAAATAGTTAGAGTAGTTAGAAATGAATGGTAGGATTTGAGTGGTTAGAAAGGAAGGGTTGAGATTGTGTCTCAAAAAGGTGAGAGATTGTGTGGGTGACAAGTGTCCAAGAGAGAGGGGGAGTGGTTGGTTGGTTTGAGAGACAAGCCTCTTGTCTCTTGGCTTGGGTTATTTGGGGTTATGCTTGGAGAACAGTGGTGGGAAGAAAGAGAAGGCTTGAAGCAGAAGAAGGATTATTGCAAATTTCTGGGAGAACATCCAACTCACCAAGAGGTAAGTATGGATTTTAAGTTTTAAACAGTTTCTTTCATCTTCTAGAGAACCATAGAAACCATAGTGAATTTGAATGTGTGAGGAGTGAGTTCTTTGACTTGAATGATTGGGGGAAATAAGGTATTTTGGTGTGAAATGAAGATATGTTGAAGGGTTAGGAGTTAGAAGAGAAATGGACTTGAAAACCACACGAAAACCCCATACGTTTTCCCCTTCCTCGACGTTCGGCAACCCTTCGGTCCGTCGAATACCTCGCCGAACCGATTTCTCGGTGCGCGGCGACCCCCTCGGCGCGCCTAAATGGCCGCCAAGCATGAACACTTTGAAGGCTTGCCGAAACCACCTTCAGTGCGCCGAACAGGCCGTCGAAGGTTTACCCAGAAAGGGCAAGTCCTTGGAAAGTCCGCCGAATCACAAGTGGGTACGCCGAGAGGCTGCCGAAACCTCTTCAGTGCACCGAAGACCCCGCCGAAAGATTTTCCAAAAACACCAGTCACTGGATTGTTCGCCGAATCCCAAGTGGGTTCGCCGAGAGTCCGCTGAACCAACCTTCGGTGTGCCGAAAAGATCGCCGAGGTTGGTCTTCGGTGTGCCGAAGACCCCGCCGAAGTACAGTAGGTTAAAATCAACTCTCTTGTTGATATATGATTGCTTGTTGTTACTTTTACTCTCACGTATGCTTTCAATTATCACGATTATGCTTATGTTGGAAAAATGAATATACTTATTGGATCCTTGCTTATACTGTGAAC
>JAUPMG010047311.1:1568-28004 GCA_031762675.1 Pachysandra terminalis | reverse complement strand
AAATGGGTCTCACTGTGGCAACATGAGAGACATGTCGGCGACATGTCGCCGATGTCGCCAAATCGTCGCAAAGTGATTTAGCCCCAAGGTTTTGTGTCGCCCCCTTTGAAAATGGCGACATGTTGCCGACATTGTAAACAATGGATATGACTGACTGTGCAATGTGTTGTTATGTGGAAACTGATACTACTGAGGCATTCAGAAAGTACTAATAGTCCAATCATAAACCCTGAATTTTTTAGGGTCGAAGGGTAAAATAGTAGTTTCTTATGCTGTTTTGTTTAGCCCTAAATACAAGATATTTATGATACTTTTCGTGGCTGTTCTTGTAATATCTTTTCTGAAACTTGTGACAATAGTTGAATTGGGTGTGAATCCATGGAAGTAAGCACCATTGTCGAACCATGTAAATCCTTGTGTGTGCTTGATTTGTGTTCTTCATCTCTGTTTATCTTTCTTTCATAACACACAGTACCAGTTGGAAATCTTTGTCAGACTATAACTCGAGGGGCTCCTTATTCGCTGGAGATCCTTTATGACCAAAAGAATATTAGTTATTAATCTGTTATTCCTTAATTAACTTGTACATTTTTTTTTTCGTTTACAGATCATCTGATTTACTAGTTCAATTGTATGATCATTGATCAATTAAAGAAGTAACTAATCTAATCTGAAATGCATACTTTTTTAGTGACAGATACTACTCGAGGGGCTGAAATGCATAATCTGTTATTCCTTAACTAATCTAACCATGTACTAGATTTCCCTTCTAAGGTAAACAATGCTTTCCCTTCAGTGACCAGAGCATGGAGAAGGAATGATAATGTTACATCCTAATATCTATGATTCTAAAGCCTTCAGATACAAGTCTCTTAAGGAAGCTTTTATCTATCGAACATTTTTTATTTATTTTATTATTTTGAGAGACCACTTTTCCCACTTTTCTCTTTTCTTATGACATAGCTTCTTTGGTAGAAAGTTGAATAAATTAAGAAACAAAAGTCATTTTAAGAATTGTTTTGTAAGTTAGTATAACTGCACTTAAATATACAAATCATTTTCATGTAACAAAAGCTGTTTATATTATGGGTAAATTTCACAAATCTCCTTTGTGGTTTGGTCTAATACCTAGATACCTCCCTTATCGTTCTCAAATGTATAAATACATACCCTTTACTATCACAATTCGGATATGGATCTCCCTCACACTAACGGAACTTAATAGAAATCATAAATTTTTACATGTTTTAGACTATTTTGTCCTTGTATTTAAACATTCTACACTACCACCATCCCACCACCTCCCTCACCCTCACCCACCAGAGCTGTTTATATTAACCAATTGTTTATGGGATTCGTATGAGAATCAAGAGAAAATGATGAGATTGAATTTGAGAAGATTCAGTAAAATAAATTATTTTTGTAGTTTCCTTTGTTCATTTCCAACCGTTTTCCATTTCTTTATTCAACAAGCCTTGTATAGTCCTCTATTCTTTTGGGGTTAACCAATTAGAAATGAACTATTGTTTGCTCCAACACAAAAAATAAATAATGCACATTTTCAAGAATTGTTTTGCAAAGTGTGGGCAAAGAATATGATTTTCGGTAACTATCCTTGTGTGAACAAGGGAAACTCCAAAACCTTTTCTTGTCAATGGTCATATTCAAGGGCATCACCATCTATTTTGACACCTTAGGATAAGTCAGTGACAAAATTAATAAATTTTTTTTTTCTTCGTGACGTGGAAACTTCCGATAAGTGATAATCCAAATATATGACCCAACCACAAGAACCATATATCAAGTAAGTCCCGAGACTCAAATCTGAGACCTCCAATTCCTGAGTTAGAGAACATGGCAATTGAACTAACCCGTGTGGGTTAAAACTAATAAATATCGGTTGTTAGAATAGGTCATGTTGCTTCCTTCTATTTGGGTTTAGTTTGGTGTTTTATATGTTAAAATGAGAGGATCTTTCTATTTGAGCCAATAATCGAATTGGGAGAGAGAAATGAACTGAAAGTACTCATTTGTCTTTATCATGACATGTGGAGTTATATGGTTTGTGTAATTGTCTTGGACTACTTTTCCCAAATACCAATGAAATTGGATGTACTATTGATTTGAAGCCTTCCACAGTGAGAAAAAACTGCTAAAATCACATTAGAACATGTTGATGCAGTCACACCAACTAATCAATGACCTAAGAAATGCAAACTTTTCCAAACTCTAAGTTAGAAGATGTTAGGGAAAATTATACTTTGACCCCCTAGATTTCTCACAATTACAAACCTTGAAATTTTTTAAATTATAATGACACCCTTTGTCGGAAACTTCAAGGGGTTAACGATACTAAGTCGTTCTTTATCAATCGATTGATGTGTTTTTCTTTTTTCTCTCTTTGACGAATGATTCAAGTGTAACGTCGGAGCATAATAGCTCTTTAGTAGAGAGACTAAGAGGGATATTTTGGATCTAAGGTTTATCCACTTTATCTACAAGTTATTCAATTCTTTATACAGAATATATGAGTCAATGTCGTTAGTTGACCGACCACCTTGAGATTCCTAACATAGAGTGTCACTGCAGTTTCAAAAACCCCAAAAGATCTAACTAAAATTATTAAAAACCTCAAGAAGTCAAAGTGTAATTTTCCTAAAATATTAATAGTCATATACTAATTGCTTGAACACTCCATGGAACTCTAAATTGCGCATAAGCTGGGAGTTTCCCACAATCCAAAGATGTGTAATATGCAATTCAATACCCAGTTGAAGTCTATGTCTCTGCCACATTATTTGAATACAAAAAATAAACTAAATATTGAAACCTTTGCAAAATCACCGGTATTATCCCTTTTAACTCCAGATTGCCTCTTCTGCCATCAAAATTTAACTTGTACCAATCAGGGGGAAGTATCTCTAACAAAAATGAGACAAGGATCTCAATACTTATTCCTTCTTTTGGTAAGGGATCCAATAATTATATTTGTAGAAAATGTGTGTCCAACTTTTTAAAAGAAATTTAGGCTGTGTTTGGTCCAGCTTTCTATAAGTACTTATTGCAGTTTATAGCTTATATAAGCACTTTTTAAAATTAAATATGTGTTTGGTAGAGCTTATAGATAAGTGCTTACCCATAAGCAGTAGAGGAAGGTTACTCATAAAGATAAGCTGCTTATGCGTTAAGCTATTTCACAACTTTAGTAATATTTTTAAAATACCTATTTTACCCCTAAACTTTCATAAGCACTTAAATAAATGTATTTACCAAACGCTATTTTCTTCAAATAAGCAGTTTTTTGTTGCTGTGGATAAGTGCTCTATTGAGCAACTTATCCAATGAGTGCTTATCCATAAGCACAAGCCGCGCCAAACGCAGCCTTAAGGTTGTTAATAAAATGGGCTTGGGCTGTGCATCTAGCGCGGTAGCTCCACTTTAGTCCGGATTCAATGAAAAACTGGTCAAATGCCAATTTATTAGTCAATAATCCTTAAACGATTGCTCTTGAGGTCAAGTTAATCACTAAAGGTGCTTTTTATAGTTGTGGAAAGGCACCTGTTTCTTGGGCTGTCTATGACTCTATTCACTCTTCAAAATTCAATTTAATCAATGCCTAAGAATTCAAATTACAAGAATAAGAAGAACCATGAACTATAGTTTCAATTACGGCCGGCATTGGTAATGCAACTCTTAGCTTGTCATGAGGCCAGGGACATTCTTTTGGCCTGTTGTGTTGAGAGATCAGCTGGCCAAATCCGGCCCAATACAAACTCAAGCCTTCCTTCCCCATTCCTCAATTCTTAATAATTTTTACTTTTTAAATTAAAAAGAATAAAGAGTTAGTCTACAGTATCGACATTTTCTCATCTGCATAGTAAAAAATTTTATCTCAGCCATCAATTTTTTTTACATGTAAAATCTCAACCATTAAGAATGGTTGATACTATGCCGAGGTCGGCATAATAGAATTCTCCAAGAATAATTATTTCCTTCTGATCAGAAAGTAAAAGTTTAGAAGTAAAAAAGTAAATAGATCTCAGGTCCCATTACTAAACAACTCTCCATATTTTTCTATAATATTTCTTAATCATTAAATAGGTTGCTTATCCATCCTTATTAAGAGTCTATTAAGACATAAAGATCAATAATCAAATATCTTCTTCTGTTATCCCTTTTTATCTTTCAACTTCATATTTTAGAACTAATCAAATTTTTTTTACAGGTATTGTAAATGTTGGAATTCTTAAGATTAATTAATTAGAATTCCTAAGTGGCCTTATGACCACATCAAGTCTTTTGGAATTCCTAATTGATCTTTATGATCGTTCTTGGGATTCCATAACCTACAATGTGACTTAATGGTTATTTAAGCGACTTTTGACATTTCTAATGCATGTCTCTTAGAATTCAACTAAGGAAGGCCAACCATCTCTCAAATACACTTAATATTATAATTAGAGTAAGATAAAGAGTCATTTTATTTATGAGGATTCATTGATGGAATAAAGCCATAAGGCTATATAAAGGGAGGTTCTTGGTCCCTCTCTCCACTGACAACAATTTACAACTTAGCCAAGCTTAGGGGTGAGTGAGGAGAGAGAAGATACAAGGCCTACGTTGGTGTCAAGGTGAGCATCTCTACAAGCCAATAAGGAGTCACCATTGCTTTACAAGATATGGCTCAAGGTATGTCTTAAATATTTGTTCTGTTGATACTATTATCACATAATCAAGATCATAGTCCATGTATGATTATGGATGAAAGTCTAACATTTGGTATCAGAGCAATGTTGTGGTTATGTGATAATAGACCATGTCTATACGAGCTTGGTTCTTTTCTTAAGCATAAAACAATGCATTCATTTGGAAACATTTTAGAATGTGTGCCATTCTGCACATGGATGTACAAAAGAACTATAAATATTTTATAATTGGACCATCATAAAAATTATTGTGCTCGTATTGCTGTAATTTTTACCTTTGATTTATAATTTATAGAAATGTAAAATGATGGATTAGATGTCACTCAACTATTATAAAATAATAATAATAATAATAAATTCATAACTTGACTGGTTTGGAAACTGCCAAAGTGGCTCGACCATGAGGAATTATGAATTTCATTGGAGAATGTTGATTATTGACATCAATTGCATTTTTATTGTGAAAGTAGAGATCAGCCAAAATGAAGTCTTTTCTGTAGCAATTATAAATTGAATAGGGTAATGAATGTATATATCTTAGTTGGGTTTGGAATTATACCCAAAGGTGAAAAACCATATTAGGAAACTAGAATTCTGTGCATATATTACTGTAACTGTATATATTCTTTCTAATTCTTTAGGATGCCATATTTGGAAACTAGAGATCTGTATATTGCTGTAATCCTATAAATTCCCACAATCATAGGAGCATATCCCTCTTGCAATCCTCTATATATGTACACCAACCCAAGGAAATAAAGAGAATCTTGGTTGCTTGTAACCAATCTGATCATCCTCTTCTTCTCAAATTTAATATGGTATCAGAGCATTCTGTATTTCTCTGATTTTTTCATCACCATTTGCTACCACGTCATCGAGTAGTGAGAACTCTTCAAGAGGAAGCGAGTAAGGCAAGTCGCACATGATCAACGACGTATCATCCCCATACTTTCTTCATTCATCTAATTACCCTGGAGCGATTCTTGTCTCCACTCCCCTTACTGGTGAGAATTACTCAACCTGGAAAAGAGCCATGAAAATAGCGTTGAATGCAAAAAACACGTTCTGTTTTGTTGATGGATCACTTGTTAAGCCTTCTTCGAACCCACTGGAAATTCAAGCATGGGAGAGATGGAATGACATGATATTATCATGGATTCGTAACTCCATTGAAAAATCTCTCACCAACAACATCATATACTGTAGTAGTCCTCGTGAAGTTTGGCTTGACCTAGAAGAGCGTTTCTCTCAAAGCAATAATCCCATAATTTTTCAATTGAAAAGGGACATTTGCAACCTTCACCAAGAGCAACAATCATTGGCTGCATATTACAACGCGATTAAATCATATTGGGACGAGTTAAGCACTCATATTTGTCATCCCTGATTGCTCTTGTGGAGCATTCAAAGAGCTCAAAAGCATGCAAGAAGCTAAACGCGTGTTTCAATATCTTATGGGTCTCAATGACACATATGCTCATATTCGCAGTCAAATCCTTGCCATTGATTCCCTACCCAATGTGAGGAAAATCTATGCCATTTTAAATCAAGAAGAGAAGAAAAGATTGCTACATTTGCCCTTCTCTAACATGATTGACACCATTGCCATTGTTGCTAATGGCTCCTCTTTCAACATAGGACCAGAAAATTTCTGCCGATATGGGCAAGGATCGAACACACGACCTTCAAATCTTCAGTTTGACACTCTCCCAACTGGGCGTGGGCGTCTTTGACCTCAGTGTGAACATTGTGGGATACTCGGCCACATCAAGGTGAATTGTTATAAGTTGATGGGCTATCCTTCCAACTGGGATCACTCACGCATTAATCTAAGGACATCTACTATGAGTGTTCATTCAAATCGACCTATAGCCCATCATGCCCACATTGTAGATGAGCAGGCCAAACATTGTGATGCAACATCTACTTTGCTTCCTAGACTTTCTAATGACCAATATCAACAACTGCTTGCATTATTGGCCAAAAACAACAATCCAAATCCTTCAGCCAATCTCGCAGGTAATGTTCCATTTTCTCATTGCAAGTCTGTTGCTTCGTTATCACCATCTACATGAATCATAGACAGCGGCGTATCCGATCATATGACCCCCACCTTGTCCTCTCTCACAACCATCACACCAACACCTTATGTCACACCAATTAAATTACCCACAGGTGATATCACTCCCATTACACATGTGGGATCTGTCCAATTATCTTCAAATTTATCTTTGACTAATGTTCTTTGTGTCCCTAATTGTCACTTTAATCTCTTGTCCATAAGCAAACTAACCCAAATCTTGAATTATGCTACCATATTTTTCCCACTTTCTGTGTATTTCAGGACCTGTAATCGAGGAAACTAATTGGAATGGGTGAAGGACCACTACACCCCCCCCCCCCCACTCTAGCTGCACCTACAGCCATGCCAGCCAACCGACCTTGCTCTTCCAACCTTTGGCACCAAGTCTTGGTCATCCATCACCCGCTCGTTTACACAAATTAGCCTCAAATCATTTGCAAATTTTCTCTTTTGATTCTCATTGTGATGTTTGTGAGCGTGCGAAACAAACACGTTGTCATTTTCCTTTAAGTTGCCATAGAATCAACAAACCATTTTACCGGATTTATTGTGATATTTGAGAAGGATATGCTACACCTTTATAACAACACGAAAAAAATTGAAATAGAAAATTCTTTTATATAAGGATACAATAGTAAATTAACAGGATTCTAAAATAAACTATATTTATTAAAACACTTCTATAATAACTATATACTTAACTTAATATATATTATTATATGTAAACCTTGTATAAACACACATCAAAACATGTTATATTGTTTAAGGCTTAATTGAGTGTTGGGCTTAATTAATTAGTCTTGGGTTGTAATAACCCAACAAAAATAATATGGTTAATATATATTAAATATGAGATTAGGGGTTAATATGTAATTAATAAAAGTATAGGAGTTAAGGTGTAATTAAAATAGGGGTTAATTTAAACTTTTAGTAATTAGCTATTATGTTTGACTTTTGATTCATTATGATTGGTGGGTTGTACCAATAGGAAATTAGGTGCATCACACACAATCATAACTTCTTATGTTATGATATGTGGCTAGGATCTTAAAAGATTTTCAATAAATAAATCAATGGCTAGGATTTCGTAGGAACATTCAATTCCCAATCAATGGTTGAGATTAAAAGACTGAAAAGTCGTAACATTCTCTTTAAAACAAAATAGAAACAATTCAAACTAAATACTAAGGTTCTAGAAAGAAGATTTATAATTAGAAATCCACATGGGCTGGAATTTGAATTAAAGAGAAAGATTCTAGAAACTAAAGGATACTTCAAAGCTAAGCTTCTAACAGACTTAGAAAGAAACTTATATTAGAAACTAGCACACATGGGCTGAGATCTTCATCCAGTGGCTGAGATTAATAACTTCCAATCAAGGGCTGAGATTAAAGGTTAATAGTTACTAATTAATGTATCCCTAAGCACCTCTATATAAACCCAAGACCTGTAGAGCTAATTCATTGCTTGGAGAAGAAGAAAAGAGGAAGAAGAAGAAGAAGAAAAAGATCAGAGGTGTAACTCACTACACCACACGACCAAAACAAGGTAAGTACTCAAGGATATCATTGTTTATGATTTTAATAGGAGCATTGTTGTTTTTCAATTGTTTTCCAAAGATTTACTTGTTTTCCAAGTTTTAATGGTAGGAGAAGGTAAGTTTATTTAAAGTATTGTTTACTATGATCTCTTTATTGGGTTTTGTTAAGAATTCAATATTAACCTAAGTTACTTAAGGATGTTTTGTGATAGAGTTGAAGAAGATGATGAATTGTGAACTTTTGACCAAACCCCGAGCTTCAGCATACCCTTCAGTATACCGAAGAGTCCACCGAATCAACCCAGAAAACTCTCGGCAGCCTTCTCGGCATACTGAAACCCCACAAAACCCAACGGCTTGATTTTTGAAATCTAGAAAGTGTACTGAGAGTCAACAGAGACTCCGCCGAGGCTCAGAGACCAAATTTGGCTCCTTGGAAAGTATACCGAGCTGACACACTCAGCATACTGAGACCCCACCGAGTCTGACAATGTGACCCTTAGGATTTTCGGCAGACCTTTCGGTACACCGAAAAGTTCACCGGGACCTAACCAAGCCCATTCGGCAGACCCCTCGGTCTACCGAAATTCACATAATTAGGTTGTTTGACTTGATATTTCACCCACATGCTTAAAATGACCTAATTAGATGGAATATCCTGTTAATTTGTTCGAATCTAATTATTTGATGTGCCTATTTCTTCATTGATCCTAATTGCTATGTTTTGATGAACATACTTGACCTACTTCATAATACATGCATATTACTTGTTTATGAATGTTATCTTCCCTATGGATCTAATTTTGATGATTATTGATTATGTGATATCATGTTATACCTTGTATTCTTGAACTAATGACACCTCGATGTGAATCCTCATCACTTACATATCCATGACTACCATGCTAATTAGTTACTTGTATATTCATTGCTATCATGTTTATTAGATTATATTACTGCCATCATGATTAGTTAGATCATAATGCACATTGTACACAAACCTTGTATGCTTAGTTAATGCGCACATCCTCACTTGCACAGCATATGCCTTTATTGTTGCATAATGACCTTGCACTGGTCCAATGGACTGACTTGACCTTCATAACTTCATATTGATGGAGATTATGATTATAATGAGAGTATTATGATCTAGAAATCATAATAGGTGATGAAGTTTCGGATGAACTATTTACATGTGTTGAGGGATTCGCGATCCCAATAGACCAATTGTTTGTTTTCTCCTATGATGAGGGATATTATAGGTGAGGGACAATTTGCATTGGTGAAACCCAATACCCGTATTATGAGAGTGAAATTATGTTAGTAGATCGACTTATGTATGAATCACAAGGAGCAATTCGCATTTGTGAATCTTGGGAATTATACTCTATGATCGAAAATAAGGTGAGGCGCTTGTGTCATCTAGGTCGAAACCCCTTAGAACTATGATGTACGCATAGAATAATCTACTATTTCAGTCATGTATTGGGGGATGAGTGAACATCCTTGGGTAGTATGATTGAGATCATGTGTGAACATACATATAGACGGATACTATACAGTGCATTGCATATTAGAATTGTTTGTCTTAAATCACATGAGGTGATCATAATTAGGTGCATAGCATGCATTAATAATTGAACCAGCATCTTGCATTGCATTACTTCATTATTGGTTATATCATGATTGCTTGAACCATAGGATTGTGTCCTTGTGATTACTAACTTGATTATGCCAATGAATCATTGTGTGTGTGTGTAATGCATTGTGGATTATTTATACAGATTTCTTGGCTAATATGGTTTATCTAACACTTGTGTGATTCCTTCGAGTTTAGAGACTATTGTTCTTTAAACCATTGTTGTCCTATGGAAGGACTATATTGTTCTCACTCATATTTATTGCTCATTGATCATTATCATATATTAACTACTTATCACATCTTATTGCATATTGATCACACATCATATATAATATTTCATTATTGTCTATATGGATTACCTTTGAAGAGTGGCATTGTCCCTATTTCGATTATAAACACTGTTCGACTTGTTTACTTACAAAGCTAGTGTAGCTTACGCTTTCGAGCATAACATTTTCAGGACCTATAGACATTGTACGTAAGGACAAGGATGTTTGAAGATAACATGTATTACTAGGGTTTTATTTGATTCTTTAAGTAGAACTTGTAATAGGGTTATTGATGTAATTCAGTACTTATTTTTAGTAGATAATAGAGATTGATTTGGAGCATGGAACTAAAGGATTTTATTTCATTTTCTGTTGCTATGTTATGATTGTTTTGGATGTAATAGCCTTACTTTGAATATATTTTCAATATTATATAAATTCTCAGATTTTACTTTACGAACTTGGCTATGTATCGTTTATCCACTCCCATATGGATATGGGGTAAGAGGTACAAACTAAATTTAGGGACTCCAATGAGATCTCTAGGTTTGATTCGTGACATGGGCTTAATTAAACGGAACTTGACTTATAAACTCTATTTGGGCTTAAGTGATTAAATAAAGACCTTAATTAATTAATTAGCTTAATGGGCTTAAGGACCAAATTAACAATTTAAACTTAAAACATACTCAAATTCGTTTTTAATAAAAAACTTCAAGAAAACTTAAGTTATAATTTGATTAGGAGTCCTAAACAGCTTAAAAATGAAGCATACTAGTTATATTAGGATTCCACATTAAATATGATAATTAAATACTAGTTCAAGTAAGACTGGGAAACTAATAAGGATAATAGGATTCTAATTAAGATAGGACTTAGTAATTAAAGGAAGATAAATAATAATTTAATTACAAGAAGGAACCTAGATCTAAAGGCTATAATTTAACTAAACTGTATTAAACGACTAGGATTAATCAAAGATTTAAGAACTAATCCTAAACTAATAAGAAACTAAATAATAATTAATAATTAGAACACTTTAATCAATGGTTAAGATTGTGTAGGAACATATTAATCTAATTTAAGGGTAGGTAAGCAATCTTAAGCTAAATAGGATTAAGATTAAAGAGGTAATCCAATTAAGACTAGAACACCTAAAATCAATGGTTAGGATTTCGTAGGAACACTTAGATTAATCTAATGGTTAGGATTAAAAGTAAGAGACTTAAAATCTGAATAGGATTAAAGTAAGATAAGAACAATGATTAACTCACATTAGAACTAGGACACTTTAATCTAAGGGCTGTAATTAAATTAATCTAACCTAAGGGCTGTTAACTACGACATAATCCAACTAAGATAACAGCTCATAAATCAACTAGGAAACTATAGGAATTTATATAAAAACATTAGTAGGGACGTGTGGATCATATTCTAAGAGAGAGAGAGAGAGAGAGAGAGAGAGAGAGAGAGAGAATTTGAATTGCTAGAGTTGGACAAGGAGCTAAGGAAGAGGAAAGTTCAGAATTGAACCAAGGTGAAGAAGAAGAAGAACCAACAATCATCAGCCAAGGTAAGTAATTCAATTACTCTTTATTTTTTATTTGGATATAGATAGATGCCATATTCATTGAATACGACATAACACACTATTTCAAATCGAAGAACAAGTTGTTATTTAAAACTTAAACTCTTTAATGCATGATCATCCTATAAAAGGTAAGTTGATATTTTTATTGGGTTTGATTCAGAATTTGATTTCATTATGAATGTTAGTTGGTATTTTTACTAAAAATAATTAATTCTATATGATTGGTGATGTTTTGTTGTTTCTGGGCAAACTGGCAGACTACCGGTGTGCCGGTTAGTCTACTGGTTTACCCAGGAGGCATCCGGCAGACCAGCCGGTGTAACGGTTAGCCTGTTGGATATCTCAGTATGTTTATAAGTTTCTGCTTAGCCTACTGGTGGCCAACCCGTGTGCCAGTTAGCCTACCAGTGGTTGTAATTGTCTGTGTGTTGTATTTTGGACCTCTGCCTAGGCTGCCGGTGGCCAACCGGTGTGCCGACCATTGGCCCTATATGTTTTCAGCACTGCCTAGACTGCTGGTGGCCAACCGGTGTGCCGGTTAGCCTGCCAGTCAGTCGATGCTTGTTTGGTTTCTGTGTGTTACACTGTGAATTGGATTTATTATTATTCATAACTGATCATATGATTATTATAATGGTTTTATAACATGTTTTGATGTCTGATTTGATTGATGATTAATTTTAAATATTTTAACACATGATTATTATGATTGGACTTGAATTGAATACCATGAGACTTATATCATGTTTTATACATTCATGTTGATTAATTAGACTTATTTCACTACTGTACACATATTATATGCTTAGTTAATGACCACTTACACTACACTTGCACAGCATAAGCCTGATTGCATTATTGACCATGTTGCTGGTCATATGCTTGACTATATCATCAGATCTTCACATTAGTTGAAGGTTCTGATCTAATTGAGTGTTACTGTAATTTTAATGTCATAATATGGTGAGGAAGTCCTGGATGAACTGATTTCATAGGTTGAGGGATTTGGCCATCCCAATATTACCACATTATTATTTTCATCTCGATAACGTATTATTATACGTAACGGATGACGAGTGAAAATTTGTTGGCATTCGGTTACTGTATGACTCATTGAGGTTTGTTCATATTTTTGATGCCTTGGTTATTACCAATAATAGAAAATAAGTGGGGGAATTGTACCCTCTTGGTCGAAGCCCCTTAAAACTATGATGCTCACATAGAATATCTTACTGAGAGTGACCCTATATGAAGGGGATGGTCCGCTAAGACATCTTGCTCAGTAATTGATTGGTCTAGTGTGGGGCATACATTACTCGAATTCTGAACAATATGCATATTTGCACATCATATGTTTTTGCATGAATCACACTTGGTGATTACCCCTTTCATTGTTGCATGAGCATGCATTGCATTCATTAATAATTGAACTATCATTCATATTGCATTGTATTCACATCACATATCAAATGATTATATCGTATTTCATATTATTACATATATTGTTGTTTAGTCTATGAATTATCATTGGAGAGTGGCTTTGACCCTATGCCAATCTAAAATATGGTTTAATTGACTTATTTACTGAGGTAAGTGTAGTTGACGCCTTTGAGCATACAATTTCAAGATCTTTAGTTAGGGGACTGCAGGACCATAGGGATCAAGGTGGAGACCAAGTCAATGATGAAGATATTAGCTATGATTAGGATCTATTTGGCTATTTTAGTGGAATATGTAATAGGGATTATTTACTTAGATTTGTGTAATAGGTTAGTTAATAGGGATTTGATTTAAGCATGGGAATAGGATATCTTATTTGTTTTTCGCTATGATTTTTCTTAGATGTTTTGGATGTAATAGATTAGTTATTTTGATTATTTTCGGTAAAGTAATTTTCTTTAAGTTTTATTAAATTTAGATGGTTTGGCTCTTATATTTGATTACCACTCCCGATGTATTTGGGATGAGAGTCATATTTCAGACTTAAGGGGTGAAAATCTCCTACGCTCAAATTTAAGGAAATTTAATCGCATCCCTACGCCCAATCTAGATGGAAAATCTCCTGATGAGTTACTCTTCAAAGCAGCTCCCTCTTATGATCGCCTTCGTGTTTTTGGTTGCATATGTTACGCTCACACCATTCGCAATGGTTGTCACAAGTTTTCACCTCGGGCTTCTAAATGTGTTTTCATCGGGTACCCTTATAGTCAACGAGCATATCGAGTCTATGATCTTGCTACCAAAAGAATTTTCACGTCCCGTGATATCACTTTTATTGAACACATTTTTCCCTTTCAACCACAATCACCTTCATCACTCACACTCCAACCTAATCCTACAATAGTTATCCCTACACCTATCTATGAACATTCACTCAATCCTCTTCCCTCAAACCAAACGTTTCACACTCGGCCTTCCCCTCCATCTACACCTGTTCACCCACCTAATAGTGACTCCCTTAATGCACCAGATTTTCCCATTACCCCTGATGTCAACCCCCCCATCACATCCAACCCCAACCTGTCTCCTTTACCTCCCACAAACCCTTCTCACACTCGTCTGCATTGTACCACTACTCGGCCTTCACACCTTAATGATTTCATATTCCCCACCCCTACCACCCATCTCATCTACGACTCCCTCTTCCTCTTAGTCTTCTACAGGTACTTTCATCCACTTACCAATCCTTTATCTTATCATCGGTTTTCTGATATAAATATGGCTTTCTCTCGACTATTTCAAGTCAAATTGAGCCTACTTCATTCTCTCAAGTAGTCACACATGCCTATTGGCGTGAAGCCATGTAAACTGAGATCCGTGCTTTGGAACACAACGACACTTGGACATTACAACATTTACCACCTGGCAAGAAACCTATCGATTTTAAATGGGTTTATAACATCAAGCACCATACTGATGGTACCGTGGAGCATTAAAAAGCACGACTTGTAGCCAAAGGCTATACTCAACAAGAGGGGCTAGATTACCATTACACTTTCGCTCCCGTTGCCAAACTGGTAACTGTTCATTCTCTTTTAGCTGTTGATGCTGCTCGCCATTGGACACTTCATCAACTTGATGTCCATAATGCATTTCTCCATGGGGATCTCGATGAGGAAGTTTATATGACCATTCTTCCCGGATTTGCCAAAAGGGGGGAGCCGCGTGTTTGTAGACTCAACAAATCACTTTATGGTCTAAAAAAAGCATCGCGAAATTGGTTTGCCAAGTTTTCCTCAACGCTTAAAGATGCAGGCTATCAACAATCTCAAGCTGATTACTCCCTCTTCACTCATTCGGCCAGCCACACCTTCATAGCCGTTATTGTTTATGTCGACGACATCATCGTAACAGGAAATGACATAGACTCCATCCATGCCTTGAAAGTGTTCCTTCATAGCAAGTTTCACCTTAAAGATCTTGGAGCTCTTAAATACTTTTTAGGCATTAAGGTTGCTCGATCTACACGAGGCATATTTCTCAATCAACGTAAATATGCTCTTGATATTCTCCATGATAATGGTCATCTTGGAGCTCGACTTGTTGCCTTTCCCATGGAGCAGAATCTACAGCTCACAAATGATCAAGGGAACCTTCTTTCTGATCCAAGTCTATATCGACGCTTAGTAGGCAGGTTGATTTACCTCAAAATCACTCGGTTTGACATTGTTTAATTAGTTAATCTCGTCAACCATATTACGATGCTGCTGTACGGGTTCTTCGCTACATTAAGTCCTCACCGGGTAAAGGCATTTTTTTGTCCTCCAATTGTTCATTTCAAGTATCTGGTTACTCAGATTCTGATTGGGCTAGCTGTCCCATGACACGTCGATCCACAACTGGCCACGTCACTATGCTGGGTAACAGCCCTATCTCTTGGAAAACAAAGAAGCAACCTACTGTCTCTTGATCCTCGACTGAGGCCAAATACCGTGCCATGGCCATCACCACATGTGAACTCATTTGGCTGAAGGCTCACCTTTGCGATCTTCACATTTCTCATCATCAACCAATGCGTTTATAATGTGATAATCAAGCGGCTCTTCACATTGCCAACCCAGTGTTCCATGAACGCCCCAAGCACATTGAAATTGATTGCCATTTGGTTCGAGAGAAAATAATATCAGGAGTCATATCAACTGCACATGTTCCTACTAGGCATCAATTGGTTGATCTTTTCACTAAAGCATTGGGTCGTGATCAATTCCAAATTCCTCTTAGCAAGTTGGGCATTACGGATCTCCATGCATCAACCTGAGGGGGAGTATTAGGAAACTAGAAATTTTGTGCATATATTACTGTAACTGTATATATTCTTTCTAATTCTTTATGATGCCATATTAGGAAACTAAAGATTTGTTATTGCTGTAATCCTATAAATTCCCACAATCATGGGTGCATATCCCTCTTGTACTCCTCTATATATGTTCACCAACCCAAGGGTATAAAGAGAATCTCAATTGCTTGTAACTAATCTGATCATCCTCTTCTTCTCATATTTAATAAACTATGTTCAATCGAGATTTATATGCTTAATAGCCCTATGTCTCACCGAGTGAATCAATGGCATGTTGTAGTCTTAACCCAAAGGAGGGATTGTGATTATGCAATAGGTTACTGTCCAGAATTTAATTCATAATGTTTAGGAATAAATCTGGTTATGGATATTTAAACTCATAGCATTTTAATATTTGTGAGTATATTTGTCTTTATGACAATTACTCCTAATTCGCTTTTTGGGCATATCACTACAAAAAATTAGGGATTTATCGACAAATCTTTACCGACGGTCTAAGAAGTATGGCAGTAAATAATAATATAACCGGTGAACCCAAATGACCGCCGATAATGAGCCTTCCTTCTTCCCGCACTCTTTTCTTTTTCTCTACCGCGTATTCTTCTTTTTCTCTAGCATCGTCTTCCTCCGCTTTTTCATGCCAAAAGATTTTTCTCTGCCATAACTCTCTCTCTCTCTCTCTCCAGCTTTTTGCCCTTAAGCTTTTCAATCTACTCTCTCTCTCTCTCTCTCTCTCTCTCTCTCTCTCTCTCTCTCTATAAATTTAGATTACAACTTATATTCTCTCTCTCTGTTCGAGAACCGTTCGTGTCCTAATCTCATTCGAGAGCTCAGGTAAGCTTTTCAATCTCTTCCGTTTCGATTTTAGTGTTTTTTTTATAGGATTTTTCCTTTTCTGTGATGTTGCTGCTGTTCGTTACCATGAAATGAAGCTCAAGGTGATCCGATCCGACTCTTTACAGTTTACATTCATCTTCGTTTTTTTTTTTTTTTTTCTTCTGGTGTGCTTTTTTGTGATGTTTTATGTGTTTCTTCTGAGTTTGAGGTCTGATGATCTGAATTTGAGTTGTGCGTTTAAGTTTGTTATGGATTTACGTATAAGCATGACGGATTCCTTTAAAAGCAGTCTTGATCGATGCTTAGTAAAAATTTTAGATTCGTGTTACTACTAAGATTGAAATATGATCAAGTTGACGTAAATCGAATGCACTCTGCGAATCTGGATTTCATTTCTATTTAGTTGATCTGCATTTCATTTGATTGTGTATCCAGTGTTTCTTTACTGTAATTTGTTCTACTTATCAATCTGATTTCGGAATGAAATTCATATCTCACTTATTAACTGAAAGAAAAATGTTCGAATTCGACTTTTCTGGAATCTATTTAATCTTGTTCATCGTTCCTCTGTTTTTCATCCTACGTTTGATCGACCCCTGTCATCCTTTGTTTGATCGATCTCTGAGTATCTTTTCTATTCACTTGAGTTCAGATCTCTAATACTCCGTTCAAATCGTCTCTAATATTCACTTGAAAAGTGTGATAGACTAGATGCTATAGCCATGTCAGTTGGTTGAAATTTTATTTCATATATCTCCTAGGTGGGCGTATAACTGAATGCAGTTACCCTTGTATGTGCACAAATTATAAATGTCATTGGCAGAAAATCAACATAGTTTAATGGTGGATACCTTTGTTCTCCACATATGGAGCTTCAAAAGCTTCCACCTTTTATTTGTTTAAAAGAGCATCAGTTTGAAATTGCCTATCTGTGCTCCAAGATGTAGTAACATTAACACTTATTTGTCCAACGATGTGAATAGGTCTGAGTTATTCTGTTTTGACAAGGAAACCAGCTTTAAAACCTTGAAGATAGCTAAAGAAGCTAACTAAGATGTATTGGATTGAACATTAGAGAAGAGCTTTCCTGTAACCTATCTTCCGTATTAGTAAACCCCAATGGCTATCAAAGGTTTTTACATCCGTTGTGGGTTACTCATGTCCAAAATTCCTTTTGAATGTTAGTGTTTTTTAGGGTTTTTCCTCTTCTGTTATTATAATCACTAGATTAAATAGTGTTATCACTCTGTCTTTGATTTTACAGGATTTCTAACAGGTTTCAGAAGCCCTAGCTTTCCAACCTCCATTGTTTGATTGGTCTCTAGATCGACGCTTATATATTCGTTCAAGTAAGTCTCCGATCTCACTCCAGTTGATGATTCAGCTGCTTTTGATTTTTCTTTCATTTGTCATCTTCTAGAGTTTTCTGTTAGTCCTAACGTTCTTCTGTTTAATCTCTTATTCTTTGATCTCTTTTTTGCTTGCATCGATTAGCATGCTGGGGTTTTCAGATTGCTTTTGGTTTCTTTCATTTAGTTTTGATTAGTTAATGAAGTATTATTAATAGGATTTCCTTTTATTGAACACGATCGATTATGTGTCGTTTAGGGAAACATTTTAACTGTTCCTTTTTAGCTGAATTTGGTGTTAGAAAATTTCTTTGTCCAAAAACATATTGGCTTAAAGAATGGTTTTGTTAGGACATCTAAAAGGGTTTCAAGATCTTGGCTTGTTTTCACTTGTTAAAAGCTATGCAATTTTTCATATAATTCCTCTAGAAGTTGAAATATACAAATTTTATTCTATGAAAGGTTATGTATTTTGAGTTGCTGGGTCCTTGTTATGCTTCTGTTTATCTTGATTTGTGTTTTGATTTCTATTCACTATTGGTATTACCCGATTGATTCTGGTTTACTTGATAGTTTACTTTATTAATAGATAGTTTTGAGTTTGCATAACTCGAATCATATTATCAGCTTTCATACTCTCTCTCTCTCTCTCTCTCTCTCTCTCTCAGTGGTGATACTGCTTCCTCTGTAATTTAGTTCTGCAGATTCTGAATGTAAAAGACATGAAGATTTTCACAGCAAGTGTTGTTCAACTTCCCCTGCTCATCTCTCTCTTTCTCTCTCTCTCTCTCTCTCTCTCAGTGCTGACATTGCCTCCTCTGTAATTTAGTTCTGCAGATTCTGAATGTAAAGGACATATGAAGATTTTCACAGCAAGTGTTGTTCTACTTCCCCTGCTCATCAAGATCGTTTTATTTGAGCTTGGATTATTACTTCCAGTGCAACTAAAACTCAAGGGACCATGTGAGATAGTAATTAGCCATGTTTAAGTATCATCTATTAGTCATAGCTGATACTTTGGCTAGAGATTTGAGAAGGGATGAGCTTTGCTACTAAATCTGGCCTGATTTTGCAGATTCTTTGGCTGTGAAGACAAAAGAGGCATTGCAGTGGTTTCTCATTAATTACCAGCTTCTTCCATTCCCTTCTCTCAAGTTGCAAACTTCTCATCCGAAGATCAAATGAGGTAAATATCTATGATCATGTGCTTATCCTTATCATGTCCATTTTTTTTATTTTTTTTTGAATAGTTACATCCAATTTTGCATTAGCTTTTCGGTAGTTAACTGGGTTTAATCTTCATGATCAACTCATTCTAATGTTTATGGATTCAGTTCAATATCAATCTAAACCTACTGCATTTATTTAGATTGGATTATAAATCATTCTAATCGGGCACATTAGGTTTAATCGTGAACACATGAATTCTTCCATCACATTGTAAAAATGATATAGCCAATCAAGGTGATTCATTTGATAGGGATCTTCCATATAGAGGCAGTGGATCAGGTGTGGGTGGCTTTGTAGTGCGGGCGGCACTGTTGGCCACCCGCACATGTAAAAGAAAGGAAAAAAAAATTATAATGATTTTTTGTTTTTTCCTGTTTGCTTCTTAAATTTGTTGTATTTCTGTAAATCAGGTAGTTTTCGGTTCTGAGTTAGTTTGCTGGGGCTTGTGTGTATGTGTTTCCTTTTGGATATCTAGGGTTTTAAATTGCTTTCCACAGGGTTTATGTGCCTTTATTAGGGTTTTAAGTTCATTTCTCCGGGGATATTTTTTTTGTGGAGTTCGTTTTCTTATGGATATACTGCTTTTAGAGTATCCTGAAATTCAAGAACCTTCAATTTTACTTGTAAACGCAGTCCATAAATGAACCATCTTTTTACAACCCTAGCTTGATTTAATGTGCTAATGCCACAAAAGAGCTCATCGACGCCACCGAACGAACCATCCAGAAGTTGCTTCAAGTTCAAACTTACCTTTCCTTGCCGTGTTTAATAGATGCTTACCAGAGAAATTGGCTGTTTCACTCGAATCATACAGAAGGGAACAGCTAATTCCAGAACCCCTAAAAGGTCCTTAAAGATGTTTAATTTTAGCTGTGCAATGCCAATGCACCTTGGAGATATTTACTTCCATGCAACTTTTGGTCAATAACATCTTCTAAATTAAAGAGATGTTATTGTATTCAAGTTTCATCAGTCGGAAGTGCGACCATTGCTTATTGCTATATGAAATGTGGCACTAAAGTGCTTCACAGAGAAACTTTTGTTCGTGTTGCTCTAAGTACTTGGTGGATGTTTCGTTTTTTCTTTTTCTTTTTTGAATTATCTCTCTCGTTGAAAATAACATTTACTGTAGCTTTTGATATGGGTACCAAGACCAAAAAAAAACCTAAAAAAAACACAATTTTATACCGGCGGTCATCAGACTGCCGGTATACCAACAGGAATATCGTATTATCTTGCGCCGGAAATTACATGCGACAATTATTATCGGTGATTTTAAGTGATTTAGCGGCGGTTTTATGATTGTCACTGAAAGTGATTTTTTTTGTAGTGATATGTCTAATGTTTAGGAATTGAATGGTTCCAATTTCTCTGATTGGAAAAATCAACTACTTATTACATTGGGGTGTTTCGATTTAGACCTCCGTCTTAGGATTGAGGAACGTGTTGCTCTTACTAATGATAGTACATCAGAAGTAAAAGCAACCTATGAAAAGTGGGAGCGTTCTGATAGGCTGAGCCTTATTTATAAAGAGTAAAATTGCAAAGAATATTAAAAAGTCGGTTCTTACTACTTCTAAGGCACGTGACTCTATCTTCTATGGAGCAACAATTCAAAGGAGTTAATAAGTCATTAGCAGGAACATTGATGACACGACTGACCACCATGAAGTATGATGGTATAAAAGGTATTCGCGAACACATTATGAAAATGAGCAATTTGGTTGCTCAATTGAATTCTTTAGAAATGATTATTTCAGAATCTTTTCTAGTGCAGTTTGTCTTAAATTCTCTTCCTCCGCAATATGGTCCATTTAAAATTTCATATAATACACATAAAGTAAAATAGACCATAAATGAACTTATTGTGACTGTGTATTAGAGGAAGGGAGATTAAGACAGGAAGGATTGCATTACGTCCACTTGGTATCACTGGAGTATGATAGGGAAAGAAAATATGGAAGAGGTAAGAAACCATCAAAGATAGCAAAAGGATCTGCTACTTCTAACAACCATGAATGCAAGAAGGATGACAATATGAAGTGTTTCTTCTGTAAGAAGAAGGGGCATTTCAAGAAGGACTGTCTAAAAAGAAAAAGAATTGGTTCGAAAAGAAATGTGATTTTCTATCATCTGTATGTTATAAAACCAATTTAATTGAAGTTCCTTCTAATACTTGGTGGTTAGACTCCGGTGTTATAATTCATGTTTCAAATTCTATGTAGGGATACCTTTCAAGCCAGAATCCAAATGATGGAGAAAAATCCATTGTCACGGGAATCAATTAAAATCCGAAGTCAAAGATGTTGGAACCTATAGACTTGTTTTGGATATTGGATTCTCCTTAGACCTTCATAATACCTTTTATGCTCCTTCTTTTTCTATAAACCTTATTTCTTTGTCTAGACTTGATTTAGAATGTTATACCTTCAATTTTGGAAGCCGGAGTTGTAATATCTATAAGGATTCTGTTTTGCTTGGGCATAGGTTTTTGTGCGATAGGTTATATCAGTTAAATCTTGACCCTTTATTTTTCCAATCTCTTTTAACCTTGCATGCTAATTTGAATGTTAGTGTGAAGCGTAACTTACTGAATGAACGTTCTTACATATTGTGGCATCGACGACTAGGACGTATCTCTCAAGAGAGAATGAAACAGTTAATAAATGATGAGGTATTAAAACCTTTAGACTTTACTGACTTTGGTGTCTGTGTCGATTGCATAAAAGGAAAGCAAACTAAAATTAATAAGAAATGTGCCACTAGAAGTTTTTGGCTCCTGGAAGTGATACATACATATATTTGTGGACCATTTACTCATTGTTTAAGTAGAGAGAAGTATTTCATCACCTTTATAGATGATTTCTCATGTTATGGATATATATATATATCTTCTTAAGGAAAAAATCAGAAGCTTTGGATTTTGTTTCAAAATTTTCTAAATGGAAGGTGAAAATCAGTTATAAAGAAGAATTAAAGTTGTGAGATCTGATAGAGGTGGTGAATACTATGGTAGATATGATGAGATTGGTCGTAATCCAGGACCATTTGCTAGATTCCTATAACAGAATGGCATCATAGCACAGTACACGATGCCAGGAACACCTTAGCAAAATGGTATAGCTAAAAGGCGTAACCGTACCCCTATGGATATGGTCAAGAGTATGACATGAGTTTTTTGTGGAGTGATGCTTTAAAGACAGCTATGTATATTTTAAATCGGGTTCCCAGTAAGGTTGTTCCTAAAACTCCATTTGAGTTATGGACAAGAAGGAAACCAAGTTTAAATCACTTAAATGTTTGGGGTTGTCAAGTAGAAGCAAGGCTATATAACCCACATGAAAGAAAATTGGATCTTAGAACCGTTAGTTGTTATTTCATTGGTTATCCAGAAAGATCCAAAGGCTATAGGTTTTATTGTCCTAATCATACTACCAGAATAATAGAAACGAGTAATGCTAAGTTCATGGAGGATGGCGACACTAGTGGGAGTGGTAATGAAACACGAAATGTGGAATTATAGGAAAATCAGGTAACGATTCATTTACCTGTTCAATCAGTAATGATTGAGGTTCCATATGAACGCATAGAATCTCAATCAGTTGTTGCTGAACCAATCAATGAAGAAACTACTAGCGCACATCAACAAGAGAATGTGGTGGATTCAGGAAATTTAAGAAGATCTCATAGAGAAAGGAGATATGCTATTTCTGATGACTACATTGTATACTGCAGGAACAAGACTTTAACATTGGTGTCAAAGAAGATCTCGTTACGTTTTTACAAGCCGTGAAGAGTAAAGACTCTGTTCAATGGATGAATGCCATGAAAGATGAATTGGCATCCATGAACAAGAATGACGTCTGGGACTTAATCGAATTGCCTATGGGGTTTAAACCAATCGGTTCTAAATGGGTCTTCAAGATCAAATATGACTCCAAGGGTAGAATAGAACGACATAATGCCAGACCTTTGGCAAAAGGTTTCACTCAGAATGAGGGAATTGATTATAAGGAAACATTCTCTCCAGTTTCAAAGAAGGATTCCTTTAGAATTCTTATGCCATTAGTGGCTCATTATGATCTTGAGTTGCATCAAATGGATATAAAAATGGCTTTTCTTAAATGGGAGTCTAGATGAGAAAATCTACATGAAACAGCCAGAAGGCTTTGAGGAGCAAGGGAAGAATCACCTAGTATGCAAATTAAAGAAATCCATACATGGATTAAAGCAAGCCTCCCGACAATGGTACTTAAAGTTTAACCATATCATTATTTCCTTCGGATTCACAAAAAACATTGTTGAACAATGTATATATCTGAAGGTCAGTGGCAGCAAATTTATTTTTCTAATTTTATATGTGGGTGATATTTTGCTTGCTAGTACTGATTTGGGTTTATTATATGAGACAAAGAGTTTTCTTTCAAAGAACTTTAAGTTGAAGGATATAGGTGAAGCGTCCTTCGTAGTAGGAATTGAAATTTATCGGGATAGGCCTAACCGACTACTTGGATTGTTGCAAAAGGCCTACATTAACAAAGTTCTTGAAAGATTTAAAATGATAGGTTGCTCACCTAGTCCATCACCCATCATTAAAGGTGACAAGTTTAGTAAAGATTAATGCCCCGGGAATGCAATAGAGCGATTACAGATGAAAGACATCCCTTATGCTTCAGCAGTCGGGAGTTTATTAAATGCTCAAACTTGTACTTGTCCAGACATCAGTTTTGCAGTTGGGATGTTAGGGAGATACCAAAATGATCCTGGGTTAGATTACTGGAGGGCTGCAAAGAAGGTAATGCGTTATCTTCAAGGTACCAAAGACTATATGCTCAACTATAAGCATACCGATCATCTTAAAGTGATTGGTTATTCAGATTCAAATTATGCTGGATGTATAGATAGCAAGCATTCTACATCAGGGTATGTGTTTTTGCTTATCGATGGAGCAGTTTCATAGAAAAGTTCAAAGCAAACTCTTGTTGCTTCATCCATCATGGAAGCTGAGTTTGTGGCATGCTATGAGGCGACTTCACATGCGCTTCGGTTAAGGAATTTTATCTTAGGGCTCAGATTATGGATTCTATCTCTAGGCCGCTGAGAATTTATTGTGATAATTCTACTGCAATTTTCTTCTCCAAGAATAACAAAAGTTCAAACGCATCAAAGCATATCGACATAAAATATCTAGTCGTTAGGGAGAAGATTCGGGATCATCTTGTGTCTATTGAACACATCAGCACCATTACCAAAAAAAAGAACACATCAGCACGAAACTGATGATTGCGAACCCTATGACTAAAGCATTGGCGCCGAAGGCCTATAAGGAACATGTCCTTAAAATGGGTTTAGATGCTTAGTTGTATGAGGGTATTATGAATTGTTTTGACATTGTAAGATATCATGATTGAGAATTATGATTTGTTTATTTCTTGTTTTTAATTATGTGCACATATGGTTGGAGTTATGATAACAGGATTGTCATTGATTGACATTATAGTTGGACCTTTATGCATAGGTATAATTGATTTTCTAACCTATAATCTTCCTCATAATAACTTGATTGAGTGAGTTGTTAATGTTGTGATACATGGAAGAAAGTATGTTGGATTAATGATATATAACCGCCATGATCCTCATTAACAATTTATTTAATCAACGTATAAAAGTAATTAGGTTTAAAGATTGGGATATTTTTCTTGAGTGGCCACATATCCGTCATCGAATCCAAGAAGAGTTTTTTTTTTTTTGAAACTGTTTAAAAATAAAAATAAAAAAATTAGTCATTAGGCCAAGTGGGAGAATGTTGGAATTCTTAAGATTTTAATTAATTAGAATTCCTAAGTGGCCTTATGACCACATTAAGTCTTTTTGAAATTCCTAATTGATCTTTATGATGGTTCTTGGGATTCCATAACCTACAATGTGACTTAATGGTTATTTAAGCGACTTTTGACATTTCTAATGCATGTCTCTTAGAATTCAACTAAGGAAGGCCAACCATCTCTCAAATACACTTAATCTTAATTAATTAGAGTAAGATAAAGAGTCATTTTATTTATGAGGATTCATTGATGGAATGAATCCATGAGGCTATATAAAGGGAGGCTCTTGGTCCCTCTCTCCACTCACAACAATTCACAACTTAGAGTTTGTGGCATCCCATCACTTAGCCAAGCTTAACGGTGAGTGAGGAGAGAGAAGGTACAAGGCCTTACTTGGTGTCAAGAGTGAGTATCTCTACAAGCCAAGGAGTCATCATTGCTTTACAAGATATGACTCAAGGTATGTCTTAAATATTTGTTTTGTTGGTACTATTATCACATAACTAGATCATAGTCCAATTATGGACAAAAGTTTAACAGTAAATGCCTTTTTTTTATTTTCTTTTATAGAGTATAAATATCGTGCATGCGTACAAGATATTTAAAAAAAATTGGTATTTACTTTTTCCATTTCATTGGTCAACGATTAGATCCCACATCCCCCTAGAATCATAAGCAAACCTCCGAGTCCATTTCTTCTGCTCTGGAGCGTCCGGAGATCTACTGCTCTGTCGTTCGATTCGTGACGCGTGTCAAGGAGTCTCTGCGTGCGCATCACGCGGGACGGCAAGTGAGAAGATAGAATCCGTCTCCGTCTTCACCCTTTTTCCTGTTAAACGTTTTCAAAATTAAAAACAAATCCAAAAAAATATTCATTCTCGCGCCAAAAACGCCCCGCACCTTTCTTCTCTTTGCCCCTTTTTTCTCTTTGATTCGACGAATCAGAGGAAAGGAAATACCTGCAAAAAACCTAGCCCCATTGTTGTCCTGCAAAACCCGCCCCTTTATTCTCTTTGCCCCTTTACCCAGTCTTCTCTGTCCCCTTATTCTCTTTGATTCGACGAACC
>JAUPMG010047300.1:0-14029 GCA_031762675.1 Pachysandra terminalis | reverse complement strand
TTCATAGGACTGTATTTCCCTAAAATTTCTGCAAAAACAGTTTAGGCATTTGGTTTTGATGAGCATGTTATATGATGCTTTATGATGAAATTCGTATGGTTTTGTATTTAATATTGATGTGTGTGGTGTCTGGAAGTGTTTAGAACACGTTCCATGTGGATTTGGTTGGAGGAAAACTCCCAAATACCCAGAAATATGCAGGTTCGGAATTCTGTGCTGAACCGACCTAATGGCTTGCGATTAGATTTAGACCATGATAACATTCGAATTTGGGTGAGGTCATTAGAGATAAAGCTGTAGGTATAGTTCTTAGCTTTCCAACGAGACCACGATCACCTCAATAGGACCTATATTTAAGGCGTTATGGTCTCTTTAATGGAACGTCCTCGGTGCTAAAATTCTGGGTTCGTGCGATCGAGCGTCAAATGTCGATCGATCACAAATTTCGATCGAGCGCAATTCTGGGGAATCGATTGCATTAGTACAAGTTCGTGCACGGTGTGTGTTTTATGATGGGTTATGTACCTAGTGATGCTATGTATGCCTAGATGGTTGTTATGCACCTATATGGAGGCCATGTGCTACATGTGGTGGTAATGGGTTGATTGTGATTCAAAGTACTGGCTTCTTATACTTGATGTGCCAATCCCCTACCACGGGGACTGTATGTCGGATTATGGTCTTGGATTAGATATATGTGACTTGACCCGATTTAGGTAGGGTGGAAGTTCGGTTGAGCTACTTATGATGTAACCAGGACTATGTGATGGATGTATACCTACTTGTAGTTGACTGTGAGCTTACTTGTAGAGGATTACGTATGTACTTTGTGACTGCTCCCAACTTGCCAACTAGCCTATAACCTAGACTTACTGTATTGGGGTTGAGACTCCAATGCCTTGGGATGTACTTAGGAGGTTGGATCGAAATTGTTTTGTTTTATCGACGGTAGGATGTTTGTGATGATTTCTAAGGAATTATCGACGTGTATGTGCGCGTGGTTAGCGGTTCCTTAGGGTTTATTACTGAGGTCCTAATATTGTAATAAAACATAACATAATATGTTAACTTGAATCATTAAGTGGACCCTGGAGGTGGAGAACTATGTTTACCTCCATCACGAATGAGGATGAGGAATAGATAGGAGTTCCTGACATTTATGTTTACCTTCATTGCTAATGGAGATGATGAACAGATGTGTGTTCCTGGTTACCTGTGTTTACCTCCATTTCTAATGGGGATGAGGAACATATGTGTGTTCCTGGTTACTTGTGTTTACCTCTATTTCTAATGGGGATGATTTCTAATGGGGATGAGGAACAGATGTGTGTTCCTTGTTACTTGTGTTTATCTCCATCATGAATAAGGATGAGGAACAGATAGGAGTTCTTGACATTTATGTTTACCTCCATTGCTAATGGAGATGATGAACAGATATGAATTCCTAGACATATGATTACCTCCATTTCTAATAGGGATGAGGAACGGATGAGAGTTCCTAGTTATGTATGTTACCTCCACACCGATGAGGAAGAGGGACAGTAGGCTGTTACCTGTGTGGCCTATGCCCCGAAGTTATGGTTATGAAAGCTAAAGGTCACTTAATGGATCAAGAAAACATAGACATTGTATCCACTCCATTTGTATTCACTTGTTTGAGCAAAACATATAGGTCATGTGAATGTCATCCATATCATCCACATCTCATAACTGAATATTACTTAAATTTCTATCATATGTTTATCTCATGATTCCTTGGATTTATGATATGTGTTATTATTGGTTATTATCACCACTGAGCATTCCACGCTCAGCAACTTAATTATGTTGTAGGTCGTGCACAAGGCTGAGATGCCGAGTACTTTGACTCCTGATGGTTGGAGCTACTTAGTTGATACTTGTTGTTCCTTACTTTGTTATTAAACCATTGTTACTTTATTATTGGATAATGGTAATGTTGTAATAATGGCCCAATTGAGTGCCAATAGTTATTGTTTATTATTTATTTACTGCTTCCGCAACTCTGTGATAAATAAATGAATTTATTTCATCTTTTATCCTTGGTTTGTTATGCTGATTGGCGGTCTAGAAATGGATCCCGAAGGTCGTGTCTCGTGATTCGTGCCATCCCACCTAGGGATCTGGGTCATCGAGTTCGGGGCGTGACATAAACTGCGGACTAGAAAATCTGAGAAAGGCTGAAGTTGGAGAATATAGGATTTTCTCTGAGCTTAAGAAATAGAAAACGACAGTGAGTAAAGGCACTAAAAGAGAAAGAGATCAGTCTTCAAACTCTGAGGTTTTACTGCTCTGAGGTTTGCATTCTAACTGACTTCCCAGTTCTTGCAATATTCCATTCCTTCTTGTCTCTTCTCTTTGTCTTATCTACAGGTTAAAGTTGACAAGGAACGCTCTTGACAGAACGGCTGTGCGACGGTTTAGGCTGTCTTGAGACAGACTTCCCTACCTATTCTCTGGAAGACTGGTTGTAACTGGTTCTCATATGTTAGCTGTCATTATCTTCTAATATATTTGGTCTTTTACAAACCCGTCATCACCATTTGGCGACTTCATTGGGGAGTTTGTAGTCGTTCCTTTCATCTTTTGTCTACTTGCTATCTTTATCCTATCTTTTCTTCATAGATCCATCCAGTTCAAACACTATCCCTTTTTTGGAAGATATCCCATAACAGAATCTTCCTTAGGATCATATTCCTCCTCAAGACCCTAAAGAGATGGCTAAATCTCTTAGGGCCACCATTCAGGCTTTGCAAGCTCAGTTGGATGCTTTGCTCAGCAAACCTGGTCCTGGTTCTAGTCATCCACCAAACCCTGCTGTCAAAACCTCTCATGCAGTAAACCTTCCTCCATATATACCCATGCCTCCACCTACATCCACACTTGATTTTGTTACTATTGCGGATGTCCAAGCTCTCCTACAAAAATCTCAGTCCAAGAATACGAATTGGATTGGTAATGATTTTTGTCTTCCGTACCCAGAGGCACTCCTTAGCTTGTCATACCCCAAGGACTATGAAACTCCTGTCTTTCCCCAGTTTTCAGGGTAAAACGGAAATGTTTTGGAGCATGTTAGTTGCTTTATAGAAGCGTTGGTGGCTTATGTTGGCAATAAAAAGCTCCGTCTGCTGGAGTTCTCAAAGTCACTCTCTGAGTGAGCTTACACGTGGTACATCAAGTTGGAACCTGGTTTAGTGCATGCCTGGGAAGACATAGTGTCTTTGTTCCATTTCAAGTTCTTCATCACTGAAGAAAAACTCACTATCATAGATCTTAGCCGGGAGAGGCAAAAGCAGGAGGAAGATCTAATTTAGTATGTCAAACGCTTCATAGACCTGGTAATCACCTGCACGGAGGCGGCTTCTGAGGAGAAATTTTTCAGAATCTGCATCAACAATACGCTCCTACCATACTGCATCCATATTGAGAACCATGAAATCAAGAGCTTCACCAAGTTGTACGAGTACACCAAGATGACCAATGCTTCTATTCCTGCTCCTGAGAAGAAGGTAGAGAGGAAGCGTGATCTAGTTGTCATTACTAGCAAGGAGGAGGAGCCTGTTCCTAAGAGGAAAGGAAGGTCTAGCAGTAGCAACAACACCACCAACAACAACCGAGAGTGATGCGCGCCACCTCCGGAGGCAATCTGCTCACCTGCCAAGCTGGATGCCTTGCTGCAAGAGTGGATCAAGGGCAATCGTATCTTGCCGCCCCCTATTGAGAAGGACCCTCAGACGCTAATAAGCGGTCCTTGCGATATTGCATGTTCCACCGTAATACTCGTCATTCCACTTTCGACTGCTAGGCCTTGAGGAAGTTTTTCATGCTAGGCTGGCGGCTGGATACATCGACGTCCTGGATGCGAAGGTACACACTGATCCTCTTCCTCAGCATAAGGGGAGAGGAAAGGAAGATGTGCGCATGTTGTCTGTCTTCACAAGCAGGCATAAGTCAGATCCCAATCCAGTGAAGCTGTGCGTAGCACCACCAAGTTTCAGATGTTCTTTGAGGACATGCAATTTACCTATGAGATGCGGGCTGATGCCACTCAAGCGTTATTGGGAATCATTGAGAAATACCACTTCCAATGCTTCAACTGCCAGGAAGCTCCTATGTACTACCCTCCGCGACCCAGCAAGTATGCCATAACTTTCACGGAGGAGGACATGATGGCGTCTTCGGAGGACCACAACAAACCCCTGTATGTGAATGCTACCTTACAGGGTGTGGAGGTTCGAAGGGCGTTGGTTGACAGTAGCCTTGTAGCTAACCTCATTCCTCTTAAGATCTTAGAGGCAGTAGGAGTCTCCAGCAAGTGCATCATCCCCAGCCAGATCCGGATTCTGGGTTTTGATACCTAGTGGCAGTAGACATTGGGTTACATTTCCCTTAACCTGCGTATAGGGTCTTTCAGGTTCCCTACCACATTTCATGTCATTGATGATAGAGTTGCGTTTCACGAGCTATTGGGAAGGCCGTGGATACAATTTGCGAAAGTAGTGCCCTCTACCTATCATCAGTGTTTGAAGGGAAATTAAAATGTGAAGGTTGTTATGGTGGTGGCAAAGCCCTTTCACTTTGATCAATCAGAGACTCACTATGCTGAGGTGAACCATTATGATGGGTTCGCTTCGAAAGGGGAATGTCGTGTTGCCAAGCCACAAGGAATTGTTTTGCCCCTAAGGGCTACTCTTGAACCAGCTGCTCATCCAGTGACGTCTTCTTCAGCACCATCCTCTTCGGAAGGCCCTCGACCTTCGAAGGCTCGTTGTGTGAGATTAGACCTTCTGGATGGAAGGTTTGTATACCGCTTATGACAATCACAGGGGGGTTCCATCCGCTGTCATCCTGCAGTGTGCCCCTAATGAAGAGGTGCCAGAAGCTCCCGAATCCAAACTTGAATAGACCCCAGAACACTTGCAGGATGGTGCTCAGGCTGTTCAAGAAGATCTGTCTACAGTTGACATTGTAGAGGATCCAAGTGTCAACAAACCTGTACAAATCTCTTCTTTTCTTGAGCCAGATCAGAAGAAAGCCTTCATAGCATTGCTCTCCAAGTACAAAAATGTTTTCGCTTGGAGCTATGAATATATGCTAGGTCTTGATCTTGAGTTGGTGACTCACAGGTTCTATCTCTCTCCTGAAGTGTCCCCTGTCAAGCAAGCACCAAGAAACATCAGGCCAGACATTGAGTTGTAGATCAAGGCCGAAGTTGAGAAGCATTTGCAAGCAGGCTTTATCAAGCCTATCCAGCAACATTCGTGACTGGCTAATGTTGTCACTGTAAGGAAGAAAAATGGGCAAATTAGACGTTGTGTAGATTTCAGAGATCTTAATAAAGATTGTCCAAATGACGATTTCCCTTTTGTCTAAGATGGATATACTGATTGATGTCGCGACAGGGAATGAGATGTTTTCCTTTATGGATGGATTTTCAGGTTATAACCAGATCCTAATGGACCCAAGGGATGCTGAAAAGACTGCTTTCAGAACCCCTTTGGATGCCATTTGGTCTCAAGAATGCTAGTGCAACTTACCAAAGGGCTATGATTGCTATATTCCATGACATGCTGCATGGGGAAGTTGAGGATTATGTGGATGCTCTGGTTATAAAGTCAGCAAGCATCTAGTTATCTAGGAAAGAGAATTCCAAAGATGTTGGATGTATAAACTCAAGATGAATCACGCGAAGTGCACCTTCGGGGTTTCCTCTGGAAAATTCCTTGGGTTTATAGTCCATAAGCATAGAATCGATTTAAACCCTACGAAGGCTAGGGCTGTCATTAACTTAGCTCCTCCCAAGACTCAGGAGTTGAAGTCATTCCTTGGACAAGTGTCCTACATCCGGAGGTTCATACCCGGACTTTCTGCTCATCTAGTCCCTCTCATGCCTCTCCTAAAGAAGAACGTTCCTTTTGACTGGAAGGAGGAACATCAGCAATCCTTCGAGGCCATCAAATAAGTACTCGCCCATCCTCACACTATGATGACTCCTATTCGAGGGAAACCTCTCAGGTTATACCTCGCCTTCACTGATCGAGATATAGACAGTCTGCTTGCTCAGGAGGACGAACAAGGTTTCGAAAGACCTGTCAATTATGTCAGTAGGATTTTGCAGGGGGCCGAAATCAGATACTCCATGATAGACAAGTCTTGTCTGGCCTTAGTGCACATGGTGAACAAGCTGAAGCATTATCTGCATTCACAATCAATTCACCTTGTCACTAGGAGTGACCCTGTCAAGTATCTCCTTTCCCAGCCCATTCTCTATAGAAGACATATCAAATGGCTACTTCAACTAGCTCAGTTTGAGATTGTGTGCGAAACTCCGAGAACTATCAAAGGACAAGCTGTTGCTGATCTATTAGCTGCCTTCTCCACTCACAAAGAAGAAGATGACATCATGAATGAGGTATCTGTGGTTTCTGAAGAAGAATAGCAGATGAAGTTTGACGGATCATCCAATTCTCAAGGCGGTGGAGCAGGAATTGAATTGATTTCTCCAAACGGTCAACAATTTTCCTTCTCTTTCAAACTGGATTTCCCTTGCACTGACAACAGAGCAGAGTATGAAGCCTTGATGATTGTTCTTACTCTGGTGTGTCAGATGAACGTTCAGAACATTCAGATTTCTGGAGATTCTTCCTTAGTTATCTCCCAAATCAATGAGGAATTCGCAGTCAAGGAGCCTGACTTAGTTCCTTACAAGACAGCCATACAAGCTCTCCTTCGAAGGTTAACAAGCTATTCCTTGACTCATAAAATGAGGAGCAAGAACAAGCATATTGATGCTTTGGCTAACCTGGGAAGCAGACTCCAATTTGAATTTGACGCAACTACCTTGGAAGTCATCCAAAGGACTACTCCTTCCACTCAACTTCTTCAAGAGGATGAATAACTCATCTCAGAAGGAGACTAGAGGTATCATATTATCTGTGATCTGGATAATCTTCCTCACTGCACTCCTACAGTCCTTTGAAGATTCTGATGAATTTTACCAAGCAATGTAAGGTTCTTTATTATAAAGGGGTTAGTAGAGCTCTCTTCAGATGCATTGGGCCGAAGGAAACCATGGAAAAGATGCAAGCTATGCATGATAGTATTTGTGGGCTTTCAGACTCCATTGCCTTGTACAGACGACTCCAGCGATCAGGAGTATATGGGCCTTCCATGGCATTTGAGGCTGCTAGGCTACAACTCTCTTGCCCCAAGTGTGAAGAGCCACCTGATGTTGCAAAAGCTTTCCTCATCCACGAGTTCACAGATTGGAGGGAGTCGTACATAAGATTCCTTCGAGACAGAGTTTTACCTCAGGATAGGTTTGAGGCTCTTCAGCTCAAACGTAAAATCCCTAGATTTTACATGGAGCAAGGATAACTGTTTCGAAGGAGCTTCAATGATACCCCTCTGCGTTGCCTTGGTACTCAAGAAATTTTCATTGTCCTTCGAGAAGTCCATGGTGGTACATCTGGACCACATCAAGGAAAGAATAAGTTATACAAGCAACTCCAAGACATAGGCTATTACTGGCCTATAATGGAAGCGCATGCAACAGACTTTGTGAAGAAATGTGTAAAATGTCAGGTCCAAGATAGCATTCCCCGTAAATCTTCTCTGAAAATGCAGTCTGTCATTTCCCCATGGCCATTTCATACTTAGGGCTTGGATTTGATTGGACCCATTAATCCTAGGAGTAGGCGTGGACACTCTTGGATCTTGGTGGCCATAGAGTACTTCACAAAATGGGTTGAAGCTGTCCCCACTGAGAAGAGCTAATGGAGCTTCTGTAGCTTAGTTCATCAGGGATAACATTGTCCTCTGTTTTGGTCCCCCTCGAAGGATCGTCACAGACAATGAATCTTCCTTCCTTAACAGGCCAGTTAGGGAGATGACTGTACATTATCGAATTATGCATAATAAGTCTACTCCCTACTAATTCTGCATAATAAGTCTACTCCCTACTACCCTCAAAGGAATGCTCAAGTTGAAGCCACAAACAAGACGTTGATGAGAATTCTGAGCAAGATGATGTATGATTAGCCTATGAGATGGAACGAATCTCTACCACAGGCCTTACGTGCGTACAGGGTAAGCAAGCATAGGGCTACGAATGCAACTCCATTCTATCTAGTATTTGGAGTAGAAGCTCTTCTTCTAGTTGAACTGCAAGTTGTCTCAGCTAGGATCTTACATGCAAGCGGGGTGGATTGGGATTTCAGAGATTTTGCTCTCTTACGAGCTCAGGAGTTGGATAATTTGGATGAGAGAAGGCAGAAAGCTTTGGAAAGCATTTTGCATTATCATCAGATTATTGCTCAATCCTACAACAAGTTGGTCAGACCAAGAAGCTTCAAAGTTGGTGAACTTGTTTTACGAGCAACTTGTTATGCAAGAAACAGTGCTATAAAGTCTAAGTTTGCTGCTAAGTGGGAAGGCCCTTTTGAAGTCATCTCAGCTCAAGCTTCAGGATACTACAAGATTATGCCTTTGGAAGAAAATGAGAGCCAAGAAATTGTAAATGGAAAATGGCTAAGGAAATATTTTTATTAATGAAGAATTGTCTTTTTTGCGAAGAAAAGAATCATTCATTACATTAAAAAATATCTATGAGTACAAGATAAGAAGAAGAATCAAGGCGCCCCAATCAACTGCGATTCAGTCACGCCTTCGAAGGCTCTTTCCAGAAGTCCAAGTCTTGAAGCTTCAGGGACAGGGAAGAAAACTCTCATCAGAGCAGTTTGTGCCTCCATGAGTTTTGCCTGTTCTTGAGCCACATCACGTGCTGCTTCTTCAGTATCTTTCGGAATCTACACACGTACTTCAACAGCTTTCTTCATCAAAGATTCTAGTTCAGTAATGTTTTCATCCAGTTCCCTTAAATCTACTTCTTCTGACTGGGCTGCAACTAAGGCCTCCAGTGCCTTGACTTTGCTGCACTTCTGCACCTTGATCTTCAGCTGCTCCAACCAATTGACCAGCCACTCAAGCTCGAACTTCATCCCCTTCAAAATTTCCACAGTCCTTCCCCAAACTACCAGAACCTCCATAGTGATACTATGCAGGGTCCTATGGCTCATGATCTCCAGAAGCCTGCATAGTTCTTTATTTCCAAAGAGTCTGACCTTGGGATCTGGCAGTGCTGCCTCAGGAAGGATCTCCCCGTATGTCGCCCTAATCAAGTTCATCCAGTACTTCCTCTCGGTGTCTTCAGGATCTTCAACAGGGTCAGGGGACAACTCTCTCATCTTCTGAATGGTTGGGATGCAAAGCTTCCCCTCTTGCGCTTCAGCTCAATGATTGGAGTTAGAGTTCGGGTTTCTGGGACCTCCACGAGTGCTTGGGAAGGCACTGTAGGGAGGGAAGACTTAGTTGCGACTTCTGGTTCCTTCGAAGGAACAGCTTCAAATATCTCATTTTCGCTCGGCCTTGCAAGATCAACAGTAGGTATGGTTGATTCTTGGGCTGGTACAACTGGTGGAGCAGGGGCTTCAGGTGGAGGGACCACTTCAGTTTGTACATGGGTGGTTTCCACTAGAGCAGTTGGTTGCTTGGAAGAGGACTTCTTCTTCTTCACCCTCAGTAGCACAAAATCCCCAGTCTCTTTCTGTACAGGGGGAGCATCCAGAGCACAAACACTCCCTGTTCCCTCTCTAATATGCGAAGGAACAAGGGAGGTTGTCTTCTCATCATCCTGCAGACAACAGGTGTTAGCCATCTATCCTACAAAAAGGGTAATATACGAAGGAAATTTTTAAGGAAGTAGGCTACTTACTGAGACTATATATACAACAGTCAGAGGCTCAATGGTAAGAACTTCCTCTTCAGCAGCCTCATTTTTCTCCTCCCTTCTGACAGGAGTACTGCCAGAAGTCATGGATGAGGGAGCAAGATGGCTTCTACTCACCCAAGGGATTTCCCTATCTTGCCCTTCTCCTATGAGAGCCTTGCCATGATCTCCCTGTGGCAAGGTAGGAGGGATCAAGAGAGGTACTCTACCCCCAACTCTTCCCTCTTCTGCAGTAACTGCAACAGCGAGAATACACACAAGTCAGTAGAAGGAAGGTACAACAAATGCAAAATTCTACAAGGTAAGCAGGACACTTACCAAAAGAGGAGCCCTTGAAGAGTGGGGGAGGAAGTCTGGAACTCCCAGCTCCAGCAACCCCTTGTGAAGGTTGAGTTACCTGCTGGTTATAGGTGCAGCACTCTCCTGAGAGATCCCAGCTCACACCCTAGAGTCCAGTCCTTCGACTCCTTTGGTACGAGACAGGGGCAGAAGAGTCACTAATTTGCAACCCTTCCCCTACTTCTCCGACAATTGACTGTTACAAAGAGAGCAAACAAGTCAGAAGCTATCTCAGGAGAAATCAAAATAGAAGGAAAAGAGTATACACTTCTTACCTTAAGAGTCCGGGCATCAGTAGACTTCACCCGAACGCATGGCTCTTTGAGAGAAGAAGGTCCCTGAGCAGAGCCCGGAGCTATGACCTCAACAAAGGGGATAGCCCTTGCTGACTGAATCCTTTCTAGAATGCGCTCGAAGGTGAGACCAAATGGCAGAGAGGCTACCCCTGGCCTATGAGGGAGTCTGGGCACTTTTGCGCTCCTATGTCTCATAGGAAGAAGATTCCCAATGGGAATGTGATCTTCATCCATCTCCTTTTCTTCTGCCTACTCCATCTCCTCAACAGATGCCTCCTCGGTCTGGACGACGGGAGCTTTTTCATAAGCTTCAATAGTTGCAGGAGCACTACCTTCTTGCCTCCACTCATAGATGTCCTGAATCACGATATGACAAGGAATCTCATGGAGTATGGGATGGCCATCCCCAATCTGGAAGGTATGGTTCTTGTCGTTTCTCCTTAACCTCTACTCCTTTGCCCCGTCGAGGTCGATCTTCGAGGGCACTGGTTCGCTTTTGCAGAATTCATCCAAGCGAACCAAGGACCTGTGCCAGTAGTCCAACCACCAGCGAGATACCTTGCCATACCTCTCTGGTGTGGCAGGGGTAGCTTTGAACTTAGCTACGAGCCCGAGGTAGCCGCTCCCTCGAAGGAACTTTTGTCCCACGGCCTCCGCATTTGCTAACGTAGTCGGCTTGAACTCCACGTCGTGGGGAGGAGCAATTTGATCAAATCCGAACTGGCAGAGTATGCGCTGCGGATTGTAGGTGGGGGGGAAGCTGCTCCCATAATCCGTGACTAGGCTGATCAAGTACCCCGGATGGATGATCACCAGGAATGCCCTTTCTTCCGGTGAGAGATGGAGCTAGATGGCGGTACTCTTCTCTGTGTCCGCTCCCACCATAACTCCAAAGGGCTACAACAGTCTGATCCTTCTATTGTGATACGGCCGGTACTCGAACTCCGCATCAATGTCCATCACTTGATGAAGCCGGACGTTCCTTTTTGGACAGAATCCTGACCACATCAATGCCATTGGAGCGGAATCCAAACCCATAGTGAGGAATTGCTTCTCCACTGCTGAGAAGTTGTGGGGAGCATACCTGGGATACCTTTCCCACAGGAAATGTTGGTGGAAATTGGTGTCCAGCAGAGTCTCCACCAATCTCTCTCCCCGGCTCCGCGCCATGTCCTCACACAGCAGATCTAGATGCTCGTACTGCGATCCCAGGAATAGTGGTGCCAGGGGAATGAACTCCTCTCACAATCTTCACCGCTATAGGGAATATCCTTTCATGGACTTTTTCCATTGGGTATCCCTCGAACACGAACTGGGCCAGCCAGAAGACAATGAAGCCCGCCAGGTGGACAGAGCTGTCCAGGTCTTCACCCCATAGTCGCATGATGGAGAGGGTGGCGGTCTTGGGGTTCTCTTCCTCGTTCCAGAAGAACCTTGTCCAGCCTTTGAATGAGTACTTTGTACTCAGGCTGGGATCCCTCCCATTCAATTGGGTCTTCCTCAGCGTCTTCTTGGAGCCTATATTCAACAGCTCCATATCCACTTCCTCCACCGCGGGCAGGGTTATTGATCCCGGGTTCTTCTCTCATAGAATTGGAATGTAGCGCAGCATGGCTAGATCTTTTAGGGTCATGCTAATCTCCCCAAAAGCGGTCACAAATACGTGGTCTTCTGGATCCCAGCGAACCACGAACTCCTTCAGGGTCTCGTAGTCCCTATAGTAGTCACCCGTACAAGTTCGGATGGACTCTAACATTCTGGCAGCGTCCAATAGCTTCCGGTATTCGTCATTCTGCATTATGTGGGCCACCCACTCTGGCCAGCCAGGAGGACGGTTGAAATGTGACCAGAACCTTATTTCGGACAAGGGGTAGTCCTTCCTCTCAACCCTGAAGGCTGGCGCTTGGCTTAAATGTGGGAACCCTATGTTGGTCCACGTTGTCTCTTCGAAGGGGCAGAGTAGCTCTTCCCCACTCTGGACAGCCCCCGGCACAACCGGATCCCTAGTCACATCCCAGAAAGGAGTGGTGGAAATCTCCAATTTGGTATCTGTCTTCTTCGCAGCACCCTTCTTGGCCATTGTTGCAATAGAGAAGAAAGAAGGAAAGAAGAAGAAAGCAAGGAAGAAAGAATGAGAGTTTGAAGATTCAGAATGCAAGAAAGCTTCAAATCTCATATTGCCGGAACCTTTCTTCTTCAACGAGTTCTCGATTTATAGAGAAGAGCGGTTTTTTCGTTGCAGAAATTGAAAGGCTCTTTTGGCAGTTCGCATGATCCCAAGGAAGGAATCATTACTTTGGCGACGCATAATAGTCTCATTTAAAACACACTCCCTCGAAGAATGTGCATTTAAAGGTCGCAATCTCTAAGGTACAATCTCATGCTTTCCTCTTTAGCATAGGAAACCTAAAACTGGGGGACTATTGGTGATTAGGCGGGCTAATTAAACCCCACTAGACACGTGACGCTATCTTAAAAGCACTTGTACACGTTTTGGGTATAGCCGCATACACTGAATCATTCAATAAAGTTGTAACGGCTATACAACCGTCTTTCACGTGCCAGCTATCAACAACTGTGTACGGTGATTAGACCGTTTGGTAAAAATGTGATATTTGAACCAGTTCAAAGATATCTGAATGTCCTTATCACCAAAAAGGAAAAGCTTCTTGGAGAAGCAACCTTTTTGAATTCCAGCTTATGGGGGAACGCCACGTGTCCCAAACTCAAACAAACACAAGCAATCTTCCTTCTTGAAATTATCAAAAGGACAAGGGCTTATGTTCTTACGGCACATTTCCTTCTAAGCACTCGAGGGAAAGAGGATTTTACTCGAAGGACATATTTAGGGGCATTCAACCCCTAATAAACTCCTCAAATAGTTAAGGTTTCAATAAAACCTCGAAGTCACATCTATCTACTCTCTAGAACAGACTTCGAGTGAGTTTTATTACATACCTTTACGTTATAAATGTATTCTACTCAAAGAAAGACCCTCGGGGGAAGGCACTCGAGGGAACTTTCTGTACCTTTTAACTCAGAAGTCATTCTTAGATCTTATCCATAGACTTCGAAGGATCATTTATTATATTTTGTCTTTGAGGGATCGCGAAGCAAGTATATTTTCTCTTGCTAAAGCAGATTCGAAGGCGAGCTCAAGGCAAACCACCTCCAGATTGTGAACTCGAAGGCTAACCACCTCCAGATGGTGAACTCAAAGGCCAACCACCTCTAGATGGTGAATTCGAAGGATATATGTTCCCTCCTACCAAAGGTGAATTCGAAGGTGGAATATTTCTTCCTCCCAACACGAATTCAAGGCTAACCACCTTGAGACGGTCAATTCGTCAAAGGGCCCGTCACCCTAAAAAGACTAAGGATTTTGTCTTCCTCGAAGGACACAGACTTGGGTTTACCCCCTCGAATGCACTCTTTTATGCATCTGAATTACAAACTAGAACTCTAAATCGCTTTTATTCATTCTTATGAATTGATTTCGAGTCATACATTGGACTTTCACTCTAGAAGCAAATCCTCAATGGAAAGAGCTTTAGAAGTCGAAGGCACGCCATCTCCAGAAGTATTTCCT